>WAAG01010912.1:66654-77993 GCA_013390105.1 Tichodroma muraria | reverse complement strand
CCCCGGGCTCGCTCCGCGCCCCCTCCCGCGGCCCTCGGCGGGGAGCGCGCGCCACCCCGCGTTCGGGGGCCGCCTGTGCCGCTGCGGCGTCGGGCGCGGGGGCCGGACCTGGCTGACGCGGTTAAAATATTGATGTAGTCGCAAAAATCGTTCATTAAGGCAATTTAATCTTTGCTATTAAATGTCCTTTCAATTCATTTGGGGTAATTAAGATGCAGTTCAAGTGATTAAATTCTAATTACTTATGCTAGGCAAAGAAATATTTGTCACAGTAATATGGTTAACTAAAGACCTAGCTAAAGAATTTTAACATTTACTTTAAATGATATCGCAGGGAAATCAGGTGCTTTCCCCTGACTGATCCATTTAGCAACATATTCTGTAATGGTGATGGCAGTTTGCTGAAGTGGTTACAGATCCATCAACAGTAAGTTTGTGTAAACCCCTGAATCCCGAACTGCTGAGTCAGCACTCCTCAGTAAGATTCACTTCATTATTCCAGGGGCAGCAAATTAAGGTCACTCATTTTAATACAGTGCCCAGGAGTGAGATGTTTACCGTTCTGGCGCAGCTGGGATCTGTATGCTGGTGGGGTGATGTCATCCTGTGAGCTTCCCATGTACAAATGTGTATTCATCTCTTTTGATGTTATGAAACAACAAAAGAGTATTCCCTGGATTTGATGGCAGAGACACAGATCAAAAGATGTCTGGGTATATGGAAACACCTGCACCCTGAATAAGCGTAAATACAAATCACTAGAGAAACAAGTGCCAAATGCTGAATAATGCCAGGATTGAAAAGAAATAATTCAGTGTGGGCTCAGACATTTCAGAGTAGACAATACTCTTCTCAGTTAAAAGGAAAAAGCTTTGGGGAGCAACGAATGACCTGTGTCACCCATGTAGGCTTTCATCACTAAAAAGCTGTGAAGGGCCTTATCCCACAGCAGGCTGAAGCTGAAGGGAATGCTCTTTAAAGCATCAGTGCTGTCTGCTACCTGCTGCAGCGGGAGCTCATGGCCATGAGCTGCCTCCGTGTGTGGAGGCTGCCTCATGAAGCACCTTTCCAGAGGGATTCCATTTCCCAAGCACCTTTGAAGATCCTGGGGAGTGCAAGGGACCACTAAACAGTGATGTATCGGAATGAATGTCACCCAGCAGTTGTGGTTATTATTCAGGTCAAACAGATTTGCTTGGGTTTAGTTCATGTGGTGACATCTAACCCTCAGGTAGCCTGTGTCTCATATACCTTTTTATTTTGTTTCCATATTCCCCCAAATATGAAGTTTTTGATAATTGGGAAAGATCCATTGTTTGTGTGTCTCTCTGCATGCCCCAGAGGTGTTACTCACATGATAGGGGTGTAATTTATCACACTTTATGTGTTAATGCCACCATGAATATACCATAAGCTTTTGGCTACCTGTTTCCACTGAGCTGTTGTAGCCAGTGTGATTAGAACTATCTATGATGGCCAAGGTCCTCAAGCAGTTTCAGCCTCCTGCAGAAATACTGCTGCTTTTTCCACCAGGAGGTAGAGACTCCTACAGAAGAATATCCTTCAGGACATTCTCCAATTAATACTAGTGAAGAGTTTTCACTTTCCAAACATGTTATTGGATACTGTGTGATGCTTCAAAGCTAGAAGCAGATGATTTGGAAAGGGATTCCTAGGTGGACGCAGCTAAGACTGTAGCTAAACTTTCTAGACCTGACACAACAGAGATTAGAAAATGCACGTAAAGAGAGACTTCTAAAAGAGCTTTTTATGTCTATAAGACAGTTCTGTACACGTGGGGTTGGAATATCTGAAAGACTTTTGCAAGAGGAGGGGTAAAAGACCACCACATCATCTCATACAAGGCACTTGGTGGCCATCAAGTAATAATGGCTTGTGGTCAGCAGTGACCCAGGCCAGAGCTGGAGATGTGACCCGTCACCTCAGGGTGAAAGGTCTCGTATCCCGTCACTGGTGACCCGCGCACAGTCTCCTCTCCACATCCACAGGCTCTGAATGAATTCAGCATGGCTGGGGAGACATTGTGTGTCTCTCTCTTGCTGGTCTGGACCCACTCTGGGTGCAAACGGAGGAGAGAGGAGCTCCCTGCAAGCAGAGATCCCCTGTGTGCATTGGCTTTCTCCTCCGCAGGGTGAGGAGGCCCATGCCCAGGCACTGGTGGGCTGTACCCTTCCCTTCCAAGAGCAGCTATGGTGTCATGCTGCTGGTGCTTCCCTCTGCTGCCCTGCGTCCCTGCTGCCCTTCCAGCCACTTTGTACAGGCAAAAATCTGGTTGTGGCCATTGTGTGCACCTGTGCTGGAGCTCTGGGGACTGCTGCAGGCAGCTGGAGAGCAGTGTGACCCTCAGAGTGCGTGGCTGCTGCCTCAGCCTGGCTGGGCTCATAAGGGCACTGCTCTCCCAGTGCCAGGCCGGAGACCTGCAAAATCCACCATCTGCCTCAGTGTCTGCACTTTTCCATCCCCAGTCAGAGAGCTTGTTCCGTGGTGGCACCACAATGGGCCACCAGCTGAGCAATGCCTCTCTCAGGGAGAGTTGCCCTCTGACATCAAAAGTAGCCACAGGGCTTGAGGCAGGGTTTGCCCAAGTAAAATTTTCTGTTGTTATTCCCAACGATGTCACTTCAGTGACAGTTTTCCAGGGAAGCAGCCAGCAGAACTTGTGGTGATGTTTTATTATGTTCACAAACCAAACCAGAAACCATCAGAAATTAGATTTATTGAGAGCATTATCAGTTTCATTCTTTGCTTCTGTTTTTTAGAAAGGAAAACTAGAATTTGCCAGAAACAGCTAGGCCCTTGTGTACACACTAAAATTGATGTATAGTAATCAGGGTTTTTCCTTCAATTTTAAAAATAAATACACCCTCCAGGGATGAAACTCTAGATCAAGCATCAGGGTTAACACCTGGGCTTACTATAATCTTGACTTTTAGACTGACTGAATAATGCTGTTCATACCACAGATAGGCAAAACATCCTCTTCACTGTCTCGACCTAAAGATGCAATTAGTGCATTTTCATAAGGGACACTATCCTGCTCACACCCCTGGCAGAGCAGAACTAATCCCGCTGTGCTGCACCCAGCTGGAGGCCACAGAACAGCATCAACAGGCAGCAGAGCTGCAGAGGTGGGAGCCCACTCCTGTACCATGCACAGGCAGCTGGGCCACCATGGGATGTACAGACCTTACAAGGTCTGGCAAGTTTACTTTACCAAATCCCTCGGGTGACTTAGAAGGAAGAAAGGGAGACAAAAATAGATTGATGGGCTGTGTCAGGAGAATTGCAAGTGTCAAAAATATCTGTTGCTCAGGGCAGAGGAAGATGGAAGTGACTGGGGGAGGCCAGAGTTCAGGACTGGATTTATAAGGCTCCTTCTGGCACTGATAATATTACATTGTCATATCTGCACGTGTGTTGCCAGAGTCAGGGTGACTCTTCCTTTATCCTCTGCTTTTCTTTTTTCTTAACAAGATTTTCTTAAAGGCTTTTTCAAAAGACATCACACGCAGCATCGCTCAGCCAGGGCAGCCTGGAGACAAAGAACGGGGCTGCCTGCAGCAGGCAGCGAGGGCAGGGTGTGAGCAGGTGTCCTGGGAGAGGTGCCCAGCACCCTGCAAAGCACCTGAATTCAGTGTCTGTGCTGTGGGAGAGGGTCCACTCACAGTGCTCAAGGGCAGGGGCACAAGAAGGACATCGGTGCAAATTACTGTTATTATCTTCTGCTGCCTAAGATAAAAGAGAGATGGAGTTTGTGATAAATTGTTGTGAAGACAAGCTCTGGTGTTTTTCCATAAAAACCATTTCAGTTGACGTCTCTGGGGCCTGAACTCAGCAGGCATTAGGGAGGACCAGGCTAGGGCCTGGCCAGGGCAGGAACAGCCACTCTGCCTGGGCACGACCTGGCTCAGGCTGCTGTCAGGGAGCCTGGCAGCCACTCTGCCAGCCCTCGCCGTGTGGGCTGGCCAATCTCTGTGCCTGCTCAGGATCTACTTTCATGTTGGAGCAGATTTTATCCCATGGTGTACATTTGTTCTCTGGCAAAGCTGGAAGCTACAATTTATTATTAAAATTGATTGGCTCCAGTGCAGGGAAAACGATTGCAAGGAAACCCTATTACAGTTTTTCATTATCACCATTATTTATTTTTAAGTGCTATTAATATTCCTGAGCCTGGACAAGGCAGAAGATGAGAGGTGGTATCCACCCCTGCTGCTCACAACCTGAGGCCTGGCAGTGCAAGGGCTCTTGGAACAATCGAGTGTGTTGGGAATTTTCTGCCCTCAATCTGCCTCTGGCAAATGCTAATGGAAGTAGAGCTGAAAATATTTGCAAAATAGTAAAATAGGCTTATTTGTATCATAGACTGGATAGGTTTTATTTTTTTCTCCCTAGTAATGAGCTTTTTTTTCTTAGCTCTGAGATGTCACCAGCATTAATTAAGAGGGTTTTGATACAATTGAAGTTGAGGAGCAAGGTAAATTGTAACTGTTGGGACAGTTTCTATGGAAATAACTGTTCAGGAATACTACATTTCAGGAAATGAGCACAAGTTCAGGACAATGTGTTATGCAAGCTAGTTTCACAATAAATAGTTGTTTTTCTGTTATTCCCTACTATTTCAGAGAAGTCATGTAGTAGCTTGTGATCAAAGCCCAGAGGCTCACATCACTAATTGAGCTGGCTTTGTACCTACTGCTGTGACTGTCACTTGTGATGTGATGATTCACACTGAAGCATTGCACAGCACTGACTTGGACCACGCTATCTGTGCCATTAGGATTTTGTGACAAATTATGATCCGGACGGAGTATCTAGGCGGAAGACGGAATTTGTGTAGTCTTTGAGAAAGGAAGGTGTAAAGCAGCATGAGCAGAAAGGAAGCACAGCAAACGTGGTCTGCAGCTGGTTTGTCTTCTTTTCTGCCTGAGCCTGTCAGCAGGGGCAGTCAGAGCTGGAGGCTGAGGCCCTTATAAAGCTGAGCTGCTGCAGCTGCTTTCCCAGGAATTTCTGATTATCAAATGGTCAGACATATATAAAAGACTGAGATGCTGCTGGTATCCTCATTCTTAATATTTGTCAGTAAATAACACGCTATTCTTGCAGAAGTGTTTTTAACCCTTGATTTGCCAATGTTAACCTGCAATGGGAATGCAAATTATTTCAGCAGGCACCAATCCCCACAGTGCATTCAGCAGTTTGGCTTCAGCAGAGGCTCATGTGCAAGATGAAACTTGGTTTTTAGCCCAGAAGATCCATGGTATTTTAGAGGTCAGGATGCAACTTCAAAGCGTTCTTCAAAGGTTTTCAGATAAAAAAAAATACCTGTAGGAGGCATGAGTTTGGCAGCCCAGTCTATTTGATTGATGTGTGATTTCTTATGAAAGAGTATGTGGCTGGAATACATATTGTTAGGGAACGTTTCAAAAGCCTCTCCTCAGAGGGGATTGAGCCAACAGTGTCGTGGTCCCTGCCTGGGCCAGCAGAAGGAGCCTCCACAGCTCCTGGCTCCTGATCTGTGCAGTTCCTATTTCTAAAGTACAAAAGGTGGATGACTATTTTTATTCCTCCTATGAGCAATGAAACCCTCATGCCAAGGCTGGCTCTTGGTAGTAACAGAAGTTGTAGAAAGGACCTTTGCAAAGTAATTTGCTGGTTTCATTCCAATAACCATGGTGTAAGTAGAGATACTGCACAAAATTCTTCATTAAATCAGTACTGATCTCCACAGAAGCTAGGACTAGACAGACACAGAGAAAGAACATTCATATTACCTTCAGAAACACATCTCAATCAGAATTAAAGGATATTGTTAGAGGAAAAAAGGAAACAGACAATTTCAGAGAATTTTGGAAGTGAGACAGAGGAATCTGTCCTCCCAAGGAAGCTTTTATCCTAGCAAAATGCTAGCAAGATGAGCTGGCAGACAGTCGAAGGCTGACAGAGAGATCTGGGAATCTCCCTCACATCCCATCAAATCCTGCCTGGAAGGTGATCTGGGAGGCAGATTTCAAATTGCAAGCACTCTTTAATGATGTAGAGCAAAATTACATTCTCAAAGGGAAAGAAGGGATGATAGATGAAATAAGGAGTGATTCTATAAAGAAGATTTACTATAGCATTGTTTTTTCATGACGAAGCATGTTTTATTTTGTTCAGAATACATCTGACCTGTAAGACTGTATGAAACCCTGGTTTCTCACAGTTCCTTATTTCTCAGACAACAAAAAGCTACAGAAATGGATTGAAAGCAACTAATAATGGTAAAAAATATGACCAAGGTTAACTTCAGAGTTCACTGAATTTCCACTCTACCTCCTAGAGATATTAAATAGCTAAATTCTCAGCACTAATGGGTGATATCAAAATGTAAGCTCTCAGTAATAGCATTTGCTGAGTTTTAACAGACAACAACAAAGGTATTTTCTAACTTTTATTCCTTATACTTGTAACAGTTTATAATGAATTAGAAATTTAAATGTGGCACATTCTCTCCAAATTTGGCAGCTGACGTGAACAGTCCTTTTTCCCTAATTTGCCCTGTACTGTGTTCCCACACACCGCTCTGCCAGCCCTCGCTAACTGTCCTCCCCTTTCTTGCAGCGTGCAAGAGGAAAGAACAAGAACATGGGAAGGATAGAGGGAATACACCCAAAAAGCCTCGGTTGGTCTTCACTGATGTCCAGCGTCGAACTCTACATGCAATATTCAAGGAAAATAAGCGTCCATCCAAAGAATTACAAATCACCATTTCCCAGCAGCTTGGGTTGGAGCTGAGCACCGTCAGCAACTTTTTCATGAATGCACGGAGGAGGAGTCTGGATAAGTGGCAAGACGAGGGCAGCTCCAATTCAGGCAACTCATCTTCTTCATCAAGCACTTGTACCAAAGCATGAAGGAATAACCACGAACTAAAACCTCGGTGGAAAAGCTTTAAAAATAAATAAATAAATAAATAAAGACAGACCAGGACCTCAAAATAGCAGGTTTATACTTAAAACTATTTGAAAAAAATATTTATAAGTCCAAAGAAACCAAAGACTTATTTCACCTGCATTATGACTTTGTTCTAAGACACACACTTTAGTAGGATGACGACTCGCAAAAAACAGAGAGGAAGAAGAAAGCGAAATGGAGGGAACAAAACGGAAAGCAAAGAGAAGAGGAACAGACCACTGGTCTCCCACCTTTGCCCATTATCATCTTCACCATACTTGGCTGTTTAGTGGTTTGGAGCATAGTGATTTCCTGTCATTGAACAGACATCTCTTTGGATACAGCTCTTCATGTCCACAGCAGTTGCCATGAAGGTGTTCAGTGTATCCGTACTGCGTACACGCCAGTGGGTAGGGACTTAGGGCTGGTCTCCAGAGAGGGCTGTGCCAGGGCACAGCCGACAAAGCGTGGAGTCGTCTGAATTCCTTGGAACGGTAGTGTGATTTTTGCTGTTTCACAGTTTGAACTTGACTGGTGCAATGCCTCGAAACAAGTTCAAACTAGGCAAAGAAATTTTGAATGGTACCTAAACCAGTGCATTCTCTTTGTTTGTTAAGGAATGTTCAGATTTAAAAAAGGAAAACTATTCCATCCATAAAAAAAATCGACTAGCTACCAAAGAACACATTTAATAATTATATTGCAGGTATTTTATTGCAATGATTTTAATATTCCAAAGCTATTTTTACACAAATACTATGTAGAGTTATAGGTATAAACTAATCTAACTGTATAACACATAAAACTTGTAATCAAGACTGTTATTTGCAATTAGTAAAACCACATTATTGTTTCTTTCTGTGATTGGCAAGAAAGAATGTCACCCGAGGAGATCACAGCCCCTGGCAGAGCATGGGAACTGAGAATGGGATGCTGCTTCCGTTGAACTCAGTGAGCCCTTTCCTCACTGACTTCAACGGGAGCACAAGAAGGAGCCACCTGTGTGGCACTGTGTGTGGCACTGTCCCCAGGCGCTGTCCTGGGCTGGAGCCCGGTGCAGTCCGGGCGCTGTGTTCCAGAGTGGCTCAGCTCTGCCATCTAGCCTGCGAACAGGAGACCTGAGGCACTCAGGATGCAAAAATGGAACGAATTGAGGGATGCAAAACCACAGGGCTCAGCGTCCGATCAATACTCATTGACATTAGTGAGCTTTTTTTTACCTATTGGCTTTACCAGGCAAAGGAATAGTAACAGCTTTGAAGGCTCGTGGTCTTTTCCTATTGGAAACAGTGGTCCAGCATCAGTTAATGCTGTGGGAAGAGCTCCAAGAGGAGCTCCAGTAGTGCTTTTGGAGGGAGGAATTGTGATCCCTCTGAAGTCAAGAGCCCGATATACCGAGATACAGCCCGATGTTTTGTGGCTTTGTATCTATGTGTAGCAGGCTGAGCTTTTGTCCCATGCATTCTTTCTTGCTCATCTATTAGTCAGGATAATGCATGAAGTAGTTTAAAGTTTGTAGCTGAAAAGCTTTAAACGCTCTGTTGCTAACAGACCCATAGGAGAGAAATCATCCCATTCCTACTCTGATAAAATTAAAGAGAAAAGCGTGCAACATCTGCATATTAAATTTTAATGTAAAGGGAAAATAGACTTTAAAAACCATACATGTGCCTGTTAGATTTCTAACTGGTATTTCAAATTACAGTAGTAATTATGCTAGGTATATTAAATTCCAAAATAACCAAATATGCAGGTATAGGCCCAATGCAAGGACTAGAAATAGGAAATCTTACTTCCAAACTTTTTGTTTTTAAGGAAAAAAAAAAAAAGATAATGGAAAATTCAAGGTAAACTAGAATCTAAACACTAAACAGTAGCAGATACTGGTTTGGGGGATGGAGCCCACTCAAAATACTAGTGACACCAAAGTAGAGCAACTTTTGTAGCACCAGTTATTTCCCAAGAGGACAGGGTCTAGTCAAGGTTCAGGGTATACAGTTTATTTCCACCCAGTGTTTAGAATACAGGTGAAATATCTCTTTATTAAAATAAAGTGAAATAAACCAAGTATTTTTGGCACTGAATATTTCTCCGTATTTCAGTATGTTAAACCCACTTTAAGGCTGACAAAGCAATTATCTATCAAAATGGAATCTAATCTGTATGTTTTTTGAGTCTCTAGCTTACCTTAAATTTTAGCAAGCTTTCTTTTGAAGTGTTCCATCCCCATGGAGACATAATTGACATAGAAACATTGATAGGCTCACATATAAAGTACCTTATGAATGCAGTGTCATAGGTGCAAGGTTAATAAAGGACAGTGATAACTAACGGTTTATTTTTTCCAGCAAAACAGTGCTTTGTAACGTACCTATAGTTTAGAGAATAAAGCCTTATTTATTTAAAACTTGAGAATTTAAAAATGCAGGGAAATTCAAAGTACATTGCCGCATTTTTAGTATTTCCATTGTATTGTCTTTATAGACTACTTGCTGAAACCAAAGAGAATTTTCATACCAGCATTAAATTTGCACCCAATATGCAATTTCAGGATCTCTGATATACACACACATGCAAGCCCCTAAATAGGACTGTGTATATGTACATGCACACACATTTTGATGGGGTGTATGTATGTATGTATACATGTGCACACACATGTCCACACACACCAAAAGTGATGCACAAGGTATAGATTTTAAGTGTTTTGGGTTTCTTACATGTCTGTTTCAGTAGATATAAACCTTTTGGTTTTCTCTAAGCCATCAGGAACAAACCACTCTTCCCATAAGCAATATGCACCTCATAGTCTAAATAGGCAAAGAACACACTTTTCTTTAATTTCCTTCAAAACATGAAGCAAATAACTCTGGAACTGCTCAGTCTACCTGGAAAGCTGTGTTACCTCTGAGCAGACTGCCCGGCCACACCGACTGAAGCATGGACAGGTTACCTGGTGCTCCCTTGCTCTGACTGGTGCCATTACTCAGCAGGGCATCCTTGAAGGGGAGTTTCTTCTAATGCTGCATTTAACATTACCCAGGAAACCTGTCTCTGTCTGTTAGCATTAGTGTTTCAGTTCATTTCATTCCTGACAAAATGGAAATTAGTGTCAAATTCCACAAGAGGATCTAAAACTCTGCCAGGAAGGATTAGGAGAGGGAGCAGAACTCGAAACAGTTTGGGAGCATCAGGAGATGGGGCTTCAGTCAAAGGTGACTCCAAGGGCAAGAGGGCATTAGGAACATGCATTCAGCTAGCAGGCTGCATCCAAACATGACCGCAGTGACCCACAGGGGGAGGCTGGCCAAGAGGTGAACTGTCCGCATCCATCCCCATTGTAAATGGCATCATTAGATTTCTAGGAAAAAAAGAACAAACAAAAAAAAATCTCCTTCGGACTGCCCCACTGCACTCCGTTAGCCCTGCGTGGCTTTCCAGGGCTGCAGCCTCCTCTCCTTACTCAGGTAAAGCAAACCCCACCAGAGCGAGCCAGCCAGCGACGGGGCTTTTGCTTGAGAAGTTGCTCCTGCACACCCCACGCCAGGAGCAGATTCCCAGGCAGCTGAGTGTCCGGGCTGGCCTGGCATGGGAGCAGCCCCGGGGCTCCCGTGGGCGCCGCTCTTCTCCTGGGATTTCAGGATAAGGCCGCGGTGGTGGTGGCACCGCCCCAGGGGCTGCTGCTGCTGCCCGGAGGGCTCGGAAACACTGCTGAGCTTATACCAAAGAGTCTTAGGACGCCTCTCCTCACCTGAGTTGTAAACAAGACATTTTTACCCCAAAAAACGTTCCTTCTTTCTACTCCTCTTCTTCCTATCCTCCTCCTCTTCCTCCTCCTTTGTACATAGGGATGAAAACTATGCATTTAGCAAACAAAGAGAAAGCACTTACCCTTTTCTATCTCACTGCGTTTGGGTGCATTCAAAGGCCCAGGGGCTAATTTTGAGACTTTGCTTAGCCTCCTGGTTTATTATTGTGGTGTGGTTAGCTTTACAATACATTTGGTAACTATTTGCTAAAGACAAAGAAGCAAAAGGTAAGGAATAGCTACTTCCACGTGTTAAAAAAAAAAGAAAAAAAAAAGAAAAAAAAAGTGTGTAAAGATCTACTATTTATAGTGTGAACCAAAGACGCTACCTCACTCGATTTCCATTGGTGATTTTAATCACATTGATGATACCAAAGAATACCAAAGATTTTTCATGCACGGCCTTGGTCTGGAAAGGGAACTCATCCTCCTTCTTACCCCCATCCCCCGACCCCCTTCCTCACCTTCACTCAGTGTGTAACCTTGTCTTCATTCTTAGTGGTAATGCTAATAACCTTACGAATACTTCTCTTGCTACAACTGCTACTACTGACGATGATAAGGATAATAATAA
>WAAG01010912.1:48646-66593 GCA_013390105.1 Tichodroma muraria | reverse complement strand
GAATAATAATAATAATAATAATAATAAAGCTCTTGGCAAACATGTTGCAAACTTTGTAAACTCATAGGACGAGTGCCTTGCTTGAACCAAAGTGTTAAACCGCTGTTGACCTCTTTATCTCTCACCTTATACTCTTTGAATACCTCAGCCTGTTAGAAAGGCCACTAATGAAAAAAGGAATAATTCTTCACCGTGGTGCTTTTTGCCGTGCAACCATGCAATGAAACTTTCTTTGATACCAAAGGAAAATGTTTTTTTCCACTTTCTTGCTGACAAACCAAAGGTTCCCTCTTCTTTCCCCCAAAGCAGCTTGAGTCCCTCAGCCCAGACAGGCCGTGCATCGCTTTTACCAATTCCTCCAAATACCTCATAGTAATAAATCTTTAGGGTTATGTTGTATAGAGAGTCTATGTGATAAGGCAGAACTTACTAGTTTGATAATTGTTAAGGTTACTTAAAAAAAAAGCTTTATAATTCTTATTTATTTTGTAGGGGTTGTTTTGTTTGTATATTCCTTTTATATTGTTTGGTTTGGGTTTGGGTTTCTTCTTTTTTTTCCTTTTTTTTTGGCAGAACTTCTCTACTATACTCAAGGAAGATCTTATTCCTGGGAATGTTTCAAAGTGGGTAAAGATCACTGTTTGCAATGAATGCAAGAGAGGGAAACATGGCTTCAATTACTTTTGTTTCAACTAGGATGCTTTGTGTTCGCTAGTCAATGTTCTTTTCACAGGGTAAAAAAAAAATATTCTCTGCTGTGATAAATGGTTCCTATTTTTTCTCTATAATGTGCTGTGACTTTTAATTTAATTACATTTTGTATACGCTTATTTAATCACTGCTTTAATTTATGACTATGTAGTTTAAAAAAAAAAATTTGTATATAGTAGATTCAAAAATGGCCAAAGCTTTATGTTACAATCTTTTCATTCTTGATGCTGAGATGAACTGAAGGAGAGTGCTTCTCTTGACTGCAGGGTGTATCTTCAGCCTTGTCTTGGCATGCACTTCCACCCGTGTTACAAACACTGCCAGGTTACCCCCCAGGCCTCCCTTCCCCCCAACTTGTACATGCCAAAATGAGTGTTTCAAGGTAGTACTTTTGTCACTTAGAAAGCAGAAAGGCATTATTAGTGTGTTTTTTCTTTAATTTATTTGTCTTTTTCTAGAAAGATTGCTTTGTGGGTGAGACCCGCACATCCAAAGAATTTAAAAGTCGTTTAATGTTTAAAAGCACTGGCATTTGTGAGAGATTTTGCTGAGTTTTTATTTTCCTTCGCCATTCGCACGGGTAGCGCACGCAAGTAGCAGGCGCGGGCCTCGGGAGAAAAGCTGACTTGAATCTGGAAACCTTGCTCACGGAAAGGCCTTTGCGGCGGGACAGCGCGGGCTCGGAGGGGCTCGGGGCCACCCGTGGGCCACCGCCAGGTCACCCGCTCCCCGGGCAGGGCCTGCAGGCAGGGATGGGATGGGCTCCCCGCGGCACCGCCGGCTCCCCGGGGGAGCGGCAGCTTCTGCCGGGCTCGGGGGCCGCAGCAGCACCGCGGAGCCCCGGCTGCGGAGGGTGCACAGGGACCTGTGCTGGGTCCCTGCCGGGGGCACGGAGCTGCCCTGGCACCCCCGCAGCTCCAGGGAGGACAAGGCAGTTCGGAGTTGAAAAGCAAAAAAAAAAAAAGAAAAAAAAAAAGAAAGAGTAATGACAATGATGCTTCTGCAAAGCTGATGGTGGCATCACGGCACAGAGAATAGGATGCCACTCACTCGTGTTTTATTTTGCATAAAAACTAGATTCTGGTTCAACTAAATGTTGTGTACTGACACGGTTTGTGATGGCTGTAAATATTTCCTTTCCCGTGCAGTAGCTGAGCCCCAGGTGTACCTCGTTTTCCTTTGAGGGGATAGTGAAGGGGTTGAGGGAGGGAAGGACAAGGGCAGGGTCTGAGCTTTTGGTCAGAAGTTACACTTTTTAGGTACGTTTTTATACTTCAAGTATTGAAATGGGGCAATAAAGACGCTCTGAAATGAAGGATCATTAAATGATCTCTTGGTGGGCATTGGCTCAGTGCCTGCTTTTAAAACAGGGGCTAATGCTGTGCAATGAGTTCTGCTTCACATGGAGGGGGAGGCAAAGCATTAGTCTGTGAATCAGCATGAGCCATCGAGCACTGGACAAACTGTGCTTAGGGAGCCGCGGTTTCCTGTCCCGTTCCGCTAGTTTGATTTTTCACGGAATGTTCTGCGTTTACTGCACTTACTGCATCCTCACCGTGGGGCCGCGTTAGTTTTGCAGCCTGACCCGACCAGCGGGGAATGTCCGGTACGGCCTTGTCTGTGACTTGCCTGGGGAGCTGCGAGCACCCCCGCCCTGCCCCGGCCCCCGCCGCAGAGAGGGCGCCAGCGACAATCACAGGTCCCAGCTCCGCAGGGGTAGGAAATCTTCCCAGAGCAAGCGGGAGTTCTTCCAGAGCAACGGAACAAAACCAAAAAAAAAAAAAAAAAAAAAAAAAAAAAAAAGGAAAAAAAAAGGGAAAAAAAGGAAAAAAAGAAATTTAAAAAAAAAAGAAAAATAACGAATATGAAGCGAAGATTTTGCTAAAGCCCTTTGCTGCCATCTTTAGTTCGCCCATTAGGAAGCAGCAGTAGTTTATGCGTTGCATCTGCATTTCAGACTAAGTGATTATTGTACCTAATTACGGTTGATTGCTGATATTTCCTCACTCTCTCTCTTAGTCAAGCGCTTCTTCTGTATTTTTGTGTGTAGCGATGACAAGTGCAGTGCGCTAGGCATTGCCCTGGGTTGGGTATGAGTATCTCCTGTACTGCGTTAAGATTTCCTTAAGTTACTTTTTTTAAGCTTTGCTACTGTTCTCACTTTATGCCGTGCAATATCATCTGCTGTGTTTGCTAAGCAAAAAATAAATAAAAAAAAAGAAAAAAAAAGAGAAAAAGGAAAAAAAAAAAAGAAAAAAGCAAGTGATGATGTCATCATGCTTTTCAGTGTTACAATGTTTCAGCGTTACAATGTTTCAGCGTTTATGTAGTCACAAAAATGTAGTAAATAAAAGGTTGGATTTTCCAGCACTTTAAATTTAGACAATTCTTGCCTTCTTTTGTTTCTCCGTGCACAGCCACAAGGCCCTGGGCTGAGCCAAGGGGACCAGGTGAGCCCCATGGGCAGCCCCAGCTCTCCCATGGGAGGCACAGCTTCGGTGGGGCCCTGGGAGGGACATCCATGGGGTGGGGGGGAGAGGGGAGGACACACGAAAGGGCACCTAAGCCTTCCTGGCACTGTGTCTTCTTCCCTCTATCCACACAGCTGCACAGCCCCTGCCCCCAGCAAGCACTCCCCATCCACCTGCAGCCCACCAGGCTCCCCATCCCATCCCATCCCATCCCATCCCATCCCATCCCATCCCATCCTACCCCATCCCATCCCATCCCATCATGATGGGCTCTGGGAAGACAAGTGCCAGGTGTCTGAGAGGCCAGTGTGGTTCATACCAGATGCATTTCTCTAATTGAGGGAAAAAACATTAAGAAAATAAGTGAAGCAAACAATCTTGGCTTCCTTTATATCATCTAAGGGTATGGATGTCACCAAACTAATTCACAGAGGTGTTTCCTTTTGTGTGATGGAGTCCACCCCAGGCCTGCAGGATCAATATTTAATTGTTTAAAGGGATATTGTATTCCTTTCCTGTCACTGTTGTTAATGCCTTCGCTCTCTGTAATCCCACGGGGTCTTTTCCTGGGGATCTGATCAGAAAGATTACCCATCACTCGGGAGTGGTGGGAGGAGAGTCCCAGCCATAAAAGATTCAGGAATGCATTGAACCATTTTCTCTCTATCTCCTAATGAAGTGATGAAGCGTGTGCCACAAAATTTAACAGGGTTTCGTGGCAAATCAGGTTGCACTGCTGAGAGGAGGATTAAACCTTCATCGTTGTCCCATAAATCATGGCATCAGCTACATTTATTCTGATGGATGGTCTGGACTCTGCTGACAATATTTTATCTCTGGAAGCGCCTGCAGCCTGTGCCCTGATGTGCAATTTCTTTTTACTGCTAAGCTGTGAGGCACCGAGCGCATCCCTCCAGAGGCCTCCCCCCGGGCTTGCTATCCCAAGACCATGTCAGAAACCAAAGCAGGAACCCCTGGTCAGGGCAAGAACAAAGGGGATATAGGAAGCCAGAAATGTCCTCCATCCCCAGCAGGAGTGCCTCTGGGATTTGTTCATCTGCAGCCTCATACCGGCCAGGCCTGGGATAACTCAGCACTGACTCGGGTCACTATCTCCATGGGACCGTGCTGGCCAGGGCCACGGTGCAAGGAGAGGGCTCCAGCTGTGTGCACCTTCACCTGGCAGAGAAGGGGACACAGCAAAATGCTTTTCCTAGAAAAAAAATCTGGATGTGCCACAAGGGTTGAAGCACATCAGGCAGATGCGGCGACTGTTTCCCAGGTTCTTATCCCGTGGGCCAGGGGACAGCAATGGGCAGCATGTGGGCAGAGCCTGTCACAGCCACAGCAGGTCCCCTTGCTGTGACCTCTATCCACACCTCCTGTCCCTTGTTTCTTTCTCACGAGTCATTTTGTTCCCTAATCTCTGCACAGGAGCATGTCCCTGGGGTGCACCCATCCCACACAGTGACTCACTGCCCCATATCCTTGGGCAGCCCTGGCCACCCAGCCCGTGCTGCAGGGTCAGGCCAGTCACCAGCAGGGACAGCTGGGGCACCCAGGAGCCTGCACAGCTTCCCAGTAACTTCACCAAATTAGAACTTTATTTTGGAGCTATATTTAACTCCTGTGTGTGCACCGTTTAAGCCAGCATGTTCAGGGGTTTATCACAGAAACCCACAACCCAAACACCAAAATGAGCTTCACAGGCTTTATTTTCTGAGCACTGGTGGAATGCAAGGTGAGCAGAGCAGTGCAAACCATCTCCCCAGGACAGGGAGAGGAGTTGCTCCTGCCTCAGTTGCACCTAGACTCTTCCAGGGACAAAGACAGCAGCAGCAGCTTCACCCACCCTTGGTGGCATGAGGCCACCCTTGGTGGCAGCACGGGCAGCACAGGTGATGCAGCAGCTGCAGCCTGTTTGCATGTGGCTAACCCAGGGCAATAAAGGCTGCCCCAGCCAGAGGAGCTGTGCCTGGTAAGGGGGGGAAGATCTGGTGTATTTGGGGGAAAATGTGGGCTGCTTTGTGCTCAGGTTTGAGCTCTTTAGGGTTTTGTGTTTATGTGTGGGGGGAGGAAGAGATGGGTCATGGCTCAGGTGCCCTGTGTGTGATGGGGCAGTGCTGCTGTCAATGTTATAAATTACCAATAGATGCCAAAAGCCTCCAGCAGAGCTGAGGAGGGGAGGTGGGTAATGAGGCAGGGGACAGAGCTGGAGGGATGTGCTGCTGCTGGGGCCTGCAGCTGGGCCTGTCTCCGTGTCAGGGACAGGGAGGGCCCCAGCGGGGATGGAAGGGTGGCTGTGCTGGGGCTGCCTGAAGGCTGGGACAGGACTTGGACAAATCTCGAGCAATTTTCTTCCTTTTAGGGCACTGCTGGGGGAGAGGAGGCTGCACAGTGCCCAGCCCCAGGGCAGAGGGGCCATTATTCTCCCTGGTGACAATCCCTGTTTGGATGGAAATGGCAGTATCACACCCATGCATCTAGGAGCCAGCACAGTTATTTATGTACAGGAAAAAGCCCTTTGTAGAAAACGGCCTATTCATCAAACAAAATAATTTCCTGCCCAAGGGAGGTGCCCAGAATTTGAGTCTCAGTTATGCTTTCAGTACTAATTATCGTTTAAGGTTAAAGATGATTGGGAGGGAAAATTAATCCCTGATATTGGCTTCATTAGGAAGAAGTGCTGCAATGCAAAGTATAAGCAGCTAGTATGGATGAATCCACGGTGGCTGCTGATACATAAACATCATACTGCTCAGAATATCAGCTGAAAGTGGTTGGCAGTGGAGAGAGTACCAAGGGCTGCCAACCCCACATGCCCACCCAGTCTGTGTGTTCTGCCCTGGGCACCCAGGTACCTGTCCCCTGTATCACAGAAATGAACCCTTGGCCTGCCTGAGGGTGGCCATGCTTTTGCTTTGGTAGCCTCACGAAGAAAATACAATCCAGACTTAACAACTGTCTCCCCAGGGCAACACTGCTCAGCCAAGGCCTGTCTACACAGGTAAGAGGGGCTGCTTGAAAGAGCTGCTGTGGTGTTTGGGACAGGGTAAGCAATCCCCTCCCCTGCTAAGGGAGGGGAAGGTTTTTCACTCTTGGCAACAGGCTGGTGGCTGGTGGCCAGACTACACCACTTTGTGAACCTGGGCAAGGGTTTCTTGCCTCTGGTGTCATCTGTGGCTTGGGCTCTTGGCACAGTGTTTGCTGTCCCAAAGAGCAGGCGCCTGAGCTTTTGTCCTGCTGGACAAGCACGGTGGTTTGAATAGGATGCTTAGCATGTGCCTGCCACGAAGCCCTGTGTTTCAGCATAGTGTGACCCCTGCCTGCTGTGTTTGGGTGAAAGGTAGCAAAGCATCTTACTCGAGCTTTGCTTGGTGGAGGACGCTTCCAAAATCTGCCAGTGGTGTGAGAGCTCTGTGAGGCAAAAGGAAGACGTATGGCCATGGCAGGAGGTTGTGTGAGACCCCTGCTCTGCAGCAGTGAGGCTCCTGCAAGGGGCTGCCAGCAGGCTGGGAGCAGTGTCCTCTTTCCTGGCAGAGTGTGCTGCCCGGGGTGACTTAGCTACAGAAGCGACTGTGTTCATCCCAAATATCCCTGCTGATGCAGGGACAAGGTGAGTGAATTACTCAAATTACTTGCATCTCCCCAGTGGTGCATGGAGATTCAATCTCAGCCTGGCATTAAATCAAGTCAGTGACATAGATCAAAGGATACTGCTTTAATCACCTCATTAGGCCACAGACATCATTAGTTACTCATTATGATGTGTTGATGCTGGCATTCTCTGTAACACAGTTATGTACACTCGCTATCAGACATTTTTCTCATCAAACGGGATGTCAATACTTTAACATCTTAATGAGTTACAGTCAATATCCATTGCAATAAAGCTCGTGTTTTCTCATGATTTCATCTACCCTTAGGGTTTTGATTAAAATGGCTGCTTTTTCCAAGTAATTGATTGAGGAATTAGGGAAATTCCATGTAGGAGCAAGCACATGCTGCTATGCAGGCTCTGAAAATCTTCAGTTGTCTGCAAGGGCTCCAGATACAAGGGAGGTTGCAATTTTAATATGGATTTTGGATACTGTTGCTTAATTCTTCTTTCCCAATCACTTGTAAAACAGATTTAGTATCAAATGAAGTAATTAAAATATCTAAGAGTGTATTGGAAAAATGTTCCAAGCAAATAATTGGTTTGCAAATGTCTAAGAATAGAACAAGACCTGCTGTCAGGTGAGCACCAGTTTGGATGAACATGCACAATAGAAAGGTTTTCTGATTTACTGCATTGGCAAAATATTAAATCATTTGCAGGAGCACAAAAGCAGGCAGAACAAACTGCAGCGTTATTTCAGGCTCAGGCTGAGCAGGTGTAAGTTTGCAGAAGTCCTCAGTTGTTCAAATTAGGGGTGAGGCATCATCTATTTCAGCAAAGCAGGTTCTTTGCTGAGTGAACTGTGAAAGTTTGCCAATGTCATGGGAGACTGAAGTCTTGGAGCTTCCCCAGCCCACTGGCCACCTTCTGAATTCATCTGAGAAAAATGTTCATACACCACCAACAAAAAGAAATTAAATATGGAAAGGCAGGTGATGTAGCAGCACCCAGCCTGCAGAACTGACTGAGTGCCCCGTGGCTGTCTCCCACCCAGACTGACCAGAGCGGACACCACACAGGGCTGTGCTGCTGAGGCTGGCTCTCCCTGCTCGTCCCTTGGGCAGGGGCAGAGCTCTGCCCACAGGGAGCCCTCCCGTTCGCTGCAACCCTTTCACTTCCACCCATCTGCACAAATCCTGGCTCCAGTTAGGTGCATTACAAAAATACAAATAACTTCAGTAATTCCTCTTTAGTTTCTCCATGAAATTTGACACTTCTAACCACAGATCTAGGGCAGCAGTTTGGGACTGTAAAGCCACATTATAACTGTCTTTTATTTTAAAAATGTCTTTTAGACAGGAAGAAACAGCAGAGGTTTCCTGGATCTAATTTAAATTCTGAATTGGACGGGTTTTTATTCTTTGGTAGTGAAAGACTGTGTGGTTGCTGGATTTGTAGGAATAAGAGAGAATTTGTCATATTCTTAGCAGTCACTGAAAATAGAAAGTGAGCTGTTGTGATTTGCTTTGGAAAACACCATCCACTCCCACTGCTGAGCTCAGCAGCCTGGGGAAGGGCCAGCTCCCAGCACAGGCTGGCCATGCTGGGAGTGCACAGACACCTGGGGTGCACGGGGCTGTTCTCCTGGGCTCTGGGGGCTGGGGAGTAGCCCTGGCCACCTGCCCAGCACACACCTGAGCTGTGGGGCCCAGGCACTCCTGGTAAGGGCTGGATAGAGAAAGTAAAAGCATAAAGCATTTGGAAGAAATGATAATGCATGAGAGAATGCACGAGGACTAGTGTTGATGAAAAGCCAGCACCCCAAACCCTTGGCTCATTTTCTGGTCATTGCAACCTGGGGGGTTCCTCAGGACCTGTGCTGAGAGCCAAGTTTACATTCCCTGATGTACAAGTTGTTTCTGGTGACCTGTCCCCTTGTCCTTGGAGGATTATGTGCTGTGGGAAGGCAGCACAGAGCTACCAGCAGGAGTCACCTCTTCATTTACCCAGCTTGTCTGGATCACTGAAGTCCCAAAGTTAGTAAACAAGGTAAGAAATCCACTCAGAAAAAACTCTGAATGAAAGCCTTAAGGAAAAATGTGGCTGAAAGTGTTCCTTTACACAAGAAGGAAAATCCATTGTCTTTCCTTTCTGTGCAGCCCTTGCCCCTGCGCTTTACAAAGGTGCAAGGAAATTTTGCATATTCATTTTGAACAGAAACATGCAGATGAAGAGGTGCAGTTAATGATGAAGGCAAAAGCAGCAGGTGAAAGCACAAATATCCAGTGCTGATGAGAAGTGAGACACTCTGGGGCCTGATTCATGGAGTTGGGCAGAAGGAGTTGTGTCTCTGGGCCCAAGGAGCTCCCACGGCACTGCTGGGCTGTGGATCAGGCCCTTGGCACGTGGGCAAGGATATACAAGTGCTGGGCTCCTGTCTGCCCCTTGCAGCCAGGCTGCAGATGCTGTTCAAAGCCATTGCTCAGTGAAGGCAATAAACGTGCTGGGGGGCAGGACCCTGCTTGGAAGGTGGCTACGTGTCTGTCTCCTACACTTGCTTCCCAGTTTAATGCCCATCCTTTCCAGGGGGCCGAGGGCTTTGTGGAGGAGATGGCTCTGCTGGGCCCGGAAGGCAGCCAGGGCAGCCATCCCCCCAGGCACAGCTCAGATAGGTGATTCATAAGGGGGAGATGCAAGGGATGGGCTGCAATGCCAGGCCCAGCCCTGCCAGCAAGCTCAGGGAAAGGGTTGAACGTACATCACACATTTTAGCAGGCTTCTGCTACAGAGTACAGCTGGTGTGAGCTGAACTGCTCTGATTCAGATATGGAACCTTTTGCAATGAGTTTACATCCCCAGTGGTGACCAATCATTCTATTCATAGGGGTTTTAAAGACTGTAGTACAAGCCTGGCTGAAGAGCAATCCCATGAGGTGCTGGGCTGACCCCAGCCCCTGATCTGCTCCCAGACCTGTCCTCTGTTGAAATCCTTTTTGGTTGCTCAAAGGAGCAACTTGCCTTCAGATTTATGTGACTGCCTGCCTCCAGTTTCATCAGAAGTCTCACAAAACCTACCCTTTCCCTAAACCCTCACTGGCTAGAGGGAGACAAATGAGAGCTGTAACTTTAACTTGGGATGTTGCTTTGAACAGTGAAAGTCAGGAAAAAATGTCATGGTGGTAATCCTTAAAACTTCAGAACCAGAAGGTAAATAAGACATGCCAAATTCTATCAACTGCAATTCTTTTTGATTGTAAATCAATGCAGTGATATTTGAGAATTTATTGAATGACATTAACTTTTGGGGTTAATAATAGTTTTCTCAGGTTAAAGGAGGTTTCCATGAACCTCTGGAGGGAGAAATTAGTGGCCAGAGCAAGGCTGACTGTGACCCATCAGTCTTTCAACTAATTTTAGTGGGCTTTGCATCAGCTGGGTGTTGGCAGCTTTTTCAGTGTCACTCACTTCTGGAGGCCTACCTAGAGTAATTAGCTCATTCACCTCTAACAGAAATTACATGTTCCTTATCTCTTTAATTAGAGTGTATGTAATGTTAGTAACGATGTATTATCTATGTATTCATTTTGAAGTGTTGTTTTGATGTCAGGCTTGCTTATGTAGGGTCATCGGTATGAGGATATGCATTAAAACCAGATTTTAAATCCCTAAAGGGTTATACAGCCCTGTATTTCCAAAGCACTTGACCTTAGAAGTGCTTTAGATTGCTCCTTTCTTATGTTTCACTAATTTTTTTACATTGTGGCTCACTTGGCAAACACTAAATTGCAGGAAGTCATGTGTAATAAAGGACAGAAACAAGTTCACTTTATTTGGCTCTTAGTGTGGTTATTGGCATGATGAGGAAGAGAGTGACAGCATCTGAGATGAATACACAGCTGTAAACTCTGCAGCTCCATAATCCCACCAGGCTCCTGCAATTAGCCATTAGACCTGTTAGGGAAGGGACAACAGAGAGAGCATATCTGGTACTTGGATGTGCTGCCAGTTTTTTAAGGATTTCAGCCCAGAAGCTCTGTGTGACTGGGTACAGAGAGTGTATGTTGCTCCTCGAGGAGATGTCACAGGTCCTCCAGCTGAGTGCCAGCCCTAAGGAGAACCTAAGGTCTCATTTGTCCTTTCAACAGCCCAACTGGAGATGGAAAGGCAGACCTGGGAAAAGCAGGACTGAAGAGACACCAGAGGGTAGGTTTGAGACACAATGGTCTCCTAGGATGTCATGTCCCAGGACTCATCCAGGCTCAGGCAGCAACACACCATGTAGATGGGACTCAGAAGATGTGATCTTAATTTTAGGAAGAACAGCAGATTAAAAAAAAGTTCCTGTTACAGAATGAGTGATGGGGAACCCATGGTGTTTTCCTAGCTGCAGTCTGAATTGGCAGTGTGGTTGTAGCATTTTTCTTAGGTGCTATTCCAGCAAAACACTTGAGTATGTGCTTAATTAAATCATGTGAGAAGTTTAAAGGGCTGGAAAGCATGCAGCTAAATCCTTTGCTGGGGACTTAACATTAATGCCTCAGTTTCCCTTCTCCACTATAGAAAAGAAATACTTTCTTCCCATACAGAGTGCTGACAAGCTTAATTCAATCTTCCTTGTAAAGTGCCTTGAGGGCTTTAGGGAGAAGGTGCTATAAAAATCAGAATATTATTCTACAGTCCCTAGCAAGACAGCACTTAGCTTTATATATTATCCTACTGGTGATGCATCTCCCTCTGGCTGACAGCAGGATCAATTAATGTATATAAACCAAAAGAGGCTGTTTAGGAGACTTGTGGTCCATGTAATCTGCTAACACCTGATGACAAATCCAGACTTGAAAAGATGGAAAAGTCAGAGGTTTTAAGGCATTTTAGTGTAAAAACAGATAGTAGAAGACTCTGAAGACTGTCACTTCAGAGCAGCAACAGGGAAGGGGCTGTTCCTCCAGTAATCTATTTTTTATTCCTCATTTTTTTATGACCTTTGCTATTCCCTTTTCAGTTTTTCTGATCTTTGGTAAGTTACCAAACTGTACCCTTACACTGCTCTCCTATTTCAAATTTTCTTCATTAGATTGAGAAGAATCTGGATCTGACCTCAGGCCAACATGGGAAAGGTTAGGGCAGGGTGGAGCTTTTTTAAAACCCTCTAATTGTGCTTCTGCATTTAAACATGTTGAAAGTGCTGTTCAGGACAGAGTATTGCAAGCAACCCACATTTTCCTTAAGGTTCACTGATTTCAGTACAGCTAACCCAGATATTTTGGATATTTTTAACCTCTGTCTTTTCATATGTTGAAATACAAGTGTACTGTAATGTCTGCAAAAACAGACACTCAAAGTGAGTGAAAAAGTGCTACTTCAAACTGTCTCTCAGATAAAAGGCAAATGATTGAAAATATGAAGCTCTTCACAGGTAGTTGCTGTGAATCCTCATTTCCTGCCTATAGATCCAAACATCATACTCTGGCCAAACTTAATATGTTTTCCTATTTTTGTATTTTTTCAATGACAATACTTAAACTACTATATAGCAAACGTCAAGAATCATAGCTACTCTTTTGGCATTTTTATGTTTACTGCGTATTTAATTAATAAAATTATTACAATGAAAATGAGTTTTAACAAACTTTTAACGTACATGAAAAAGTAACAATAGCAATTAATGAATGAGTGATTTGTTTAATTTTTTTAAATCTGGCCATTGGCAACTCATTTCTCTGTTTATGTGTTTGTGCCCTGCCTTTCCAGGATACAGCTTCTTCATGGAAATAATATTTCCTCTTCTGTGTCTGCTGCACTTGGCACACAATGGAGTCTCATTACTCAACAGAGTCTCTACGTGCCATGAAAAATAAATAATTAAACTCCAGCTATTTCAGTAGGTAAATACTGCCTTTCTCACCCCTGTGCATAAAGCATCCAGTGTTCCACACCTGGCAGGGATCTCCTCTGGGAGTTCAGCCTCCTTGAAACATGAAACCTTAACATGCTGACACAGTGGGTGTCACCCCCAGTTTTCCTGGGGCAAAGCGGAGGGGGTCAGCTGGGGTAGGAGTGCCCACAACCCACTCTGGCTGCTGGGTTGGAGACAAAGGTGGAGGAAGTTTGCAATCAAAATACTTTTGTACATTTGTACGAGTATACATCCTCCAACACTTTTTGGAGCTGTAGCTTCTACATGTGCTAAGCAGATGTTCAGTCACGTTTTCCTCTATTTCAGCAAAGATAGGCTTTATGATTGCTGTGGCATGGTACATGGCCTGGGAGTTTCACACAAATGCTCGAGAAGGATGAAATGCTGTTTAGTTCCCACCACAAGAGAGAAGAAATGCACACCTGCCTCCCTGAGATTCTCCAGCTCCGCAGTTCTGAGGGCAGTGCTGGCAGTGCTGCACTGGCTATTCATAGCAGCTGTGGATAAGAGCAGAATTTGGGGGGGCCAGTGGGGCCCACCACTGTCTGATCAGAGCTGATCAGTTTTTCTCTTGCGTCTAGATTCAGCAGCTTCTTCTCATCTGCAATTTACTATGTTTTCCCCTGAAAGTATATCTCACCCTCTCCCTGGGGAAGTGTGAGGAAATCTCTGGGTTTTCTCTTCAACATATGCTGTAGCTTCTACCCCGAATACTTTTGGTGTCTGGGTAATGATGCAAAGAAGGACAACCCCTCAATCCGGATGTAATTTCTAAATCACTCCATCAGGAGTTTCAAATGAAAGCTGATGGAGGGACAGGGCATGTCAATCAGATCATGTGGCTCCCACTCGTGTAGTAAGTGCATTAATCCCTGCTAATGCCCTGCAAGAGACAGTGTTACGCGAACACCCGGACCTGCTGCCCGGGGAAGCCTGTGCGTGCCCGAAGCCTGAGTTACCAGCGCGGAACCCCCGCCCGCCGCGGGCCCAGCCCGGCGCTCCCGGGGCGCGGGCGGTGCGTGCGCGGCGCTGCGGGGCAGCGCTGCCGGCAGCTCCCGGGCGCCTTGGCAGCACCCTCTGTGCCCGAGCTGCCGCTGACCTCCGCCGTGCGTGGCCGAACATGCTTCGGCAAGGACGGCTGCCGCCTGGTCCTTTGCGATGAGGACCTGGCTTCCAGATTTTTAAACGTAAGGGAGGTGAATCCGGGAGGCTGATAGCAAAACGGTGATGAAGATTCATTGCTACAGTGACCAGAGACACAGAAGATGCAGTGAAAAGCAACATCACGTGATTTACGTCAGAAAGGTACCTGCTGTAAGTTAGAACAGTCCTAAAGATGCTGTGATCTATAGCAGCCTCTAAGGCAAACCAGAATCCCCTTTTCATAAGCAATGAGTCTGTTCATGTAAAGAGGGGAAAATATTCCAGGTCTTACGATGTTCTTTCCTGCCGAGGGAAAATCTGAAGCATTAAATGTGCAGAATGACTTGGTGAATCAAAGCTGGGCGATGGCTTTGAATGTGCCACGTGTTCTTGCTGGAGCTCTGCTGCTGACAGCTGACGGCAGTTTGCTACTGGCTCTGGACAGTGGAAAAAGCAGTCTCAACGACAGCGAAGGAAGAGGAGAAAAACCCTCCCCTTCCTTAAAACTGGATCGAGGAAACGGACCGTTAGCGTGGTGGGTTGCGACTAGAGCCCTGCTTTTTGAAACGTGATCCGTGTGTGCAAATCCCACACAGACCCGATGCCAAAACCGCAGTGATTCTTTGACATTTCAGTTGAGAAAGAGAACAAACGTGCTCTGTGCTCATCTTTTCTTTTTTGAAACAGAAGCAATTAAATTAACTTTGAAACAAGGGCTTTGATTACTACCTCTCTGGCGTCATCTTTACGTTGATGGAATTCTATAGACTGGTGGCATCACTGCTGATCTGCACTGGTGTAAGAACAATCAGGCTCTGTGTTTTCCAGGCAGTGAAGCTGTTTATGTTTTGTGTAAAGAAAGAAACTCTCTAGCAACTTTAAGGGGAAATAAATTTACCAAGAAATTCAGAAGGAGCCAAAAGCAATATGAGCACAGATACAGCTACAATATTACAACTGTATTGCTAGTTTGAAAAAAATACTCATCCGAATTAAGGAAGTACTGACTTCACTATAAATGTGTATGCTGATCTCTTGCTTTTGAGTTCTAATTGACATCCAAAGGTGAGCAATTTAATAAGATTCTGCAATTTCATTTATTTTAGTATTTGTACTGTACTTTACAGCCTTTGAGATCATTGAATGAATGTAAGCTTCCCTTCCCCTTCAAATAACGTTATGCAACATGAGAAAAAATCAGCTGTAAGAATTAGAATTGACTTGGTATGAAAGTAGAAGAGAAAGTTCTACCCAGCATAGCCTGAGTTGAAATTCTAGTTGCTTCTGTGTGAAGAGGAGTTGACCTTTGTGTATTACCAAGGATTTCACTATCGATGACATCATATTGATGACAGAGATTTATATACATATGTATGTTTATTTATTTTCACCCAGTAAGGCACAATCAGGACTTTCTGTATTCAGCCTTAATGCTCATTTTTTTGCTATAGTTGCTATTATGCTCTCACTTTGAGGGTGTCAAACTCCTGAAAAGAGCAAATGTTTTGCTTTAGGTATAGTAAAGCTTACAAATACTATGCTTGGGGTGAGAGACAGAGGCTTTGTGTGTATCAAGGAAATTTGGTGTATGAAGAGAGTGGAGTTAGGCCCAGGACTGATATAACTGGCCTTGCCAACAAGTGTGGTGAGATACAGTATTCTTCACTATAGTCATAGGATTACAGGACAGCAGCTCATGAGTGGAGTTTTAGTGAATATTTTTATGTAAAAAAATGAAGGAAAAATAAACTCACAAAAATTTGAGACCACTTAGACCTGAATCTGGGTACATTTCACATTTCTGTATTGGAAAAAAACAGTCCTGATGATTATGTGCAACACATTCTGTTCAGTGCCATTTCCATTCAGTCTTTACTATTAACACATAGTATAGGCCACTAAATAGCCATGAATATATTAGATGGACTATGGCTAATAACGATGTGATTAAAATTTTTAGAACAAGGCCATGGCAGTTTTCCATAGCTCTGACATTTACCTAATAAGCCCCAACTCACTGACTGCTTTAGCAAATGATACATGACTTCTCTTGTAAACCTGGCATGGGGTTACATTAAATATTGCCTTGTATTTAACAACGTGCTACTTTCCTGCCCTACTCTCATAAGTCAAGTAGGAGCTGTGGCCTTAATTTAGCTTGGGTGGAACTATAGGTTGGACTTGTTGTTCCAGCAAGGTAATTGCTTCTCTACATAAATGAATTATCCTTTTCATTTACAGCGCCCATGGAAAGTTGTGTGTAATTCAACACACTCGGCAGTGCAGCCGTGGCAATCCTTTAACATGTTGTGCACGTGCTCACTGTGTCGGTTTTGTCCCTGGTGCCACAGCTCTGCTGCAGGGTGACGTGTATGACAAGCTGGCCCTTTGGAGGGATGCTGGCTCTGCCTCGCTGCTGGCCTCCCCTACAAAATGGGTACTAATGTGACAGAGGATGAGCACTGCCTGAAAGTGGCACGTCCAAGGCCTTCCTGACAGGTTGACCAGGATGGCAGCTCTGCAGAGAGCCACGGAAACTCAGTAAGCAATTCTTGTGGCACAAGCTCTGGTGGCAGGGGAGGCATATGAGGGCAAAGGCTGTGAGCCTGAGTCCTGCTGTAAATGAGGGAGCTGCCTGAGAGGCAGAAGCTGGCTGGGATGGGCCACCAAACTGGTGCAGTGCAAAGCCATGACCCAGCTGCTGCAGTAGGAGAGGCAAAGTAAACAGGGCTGGCAGGAGCACCAGAAGCTGAACTTCGTGAACTCCTACCAGATGGAGCTACACCAGCAATTAATTTGGTGCAATTACTTCCACACAACTGCGTTGGAAATTATTGCAAGATAGATCAACTCATTAACAATAGGAAAACAACACTGCAAAACTCCAATCACCTCCTTCCAAGTGTTATGCACTCACTTTCCACTGAAATTAATGAAAATAATGCTAATGGGGTGCCTGGATTCCTGACGGATCACTGCATTGAGTAATTGGGGTACAGCTCCTGGATGTACCTGCTCAGAAGTAAACAGTGATGAGGGGAGAGAGATGACCTAGACTGGAAACAGTTCTTGTGCTTCCATTTTCCCCAAACATACTGCTGGCAAAATCTTGCTGTTTCTCTTGGCAAACATACATATCCAGCTTCTGGTCAGGGCCTGCTGTTGCTACAAAAACTTAAACTTTAATATGGAAACCTATATGTTTTCTGATTAATATTTCCATCAAGCTTAAGCCTGGGTAAACATTGTGTGACATTAGCATTCATCAGTGGACTTGCATAATCCCCTTGAAAAAACACTGAAAAAATATTTCAAAAACCTGCTTTCAGTCTGGAATGAATATTACAGGCACAGAAAAGATCTATGCAAAAGAGAATAGTTTTCCCCTCTTTCAGAGACTGATGAACAATTCACAAGTCAATAATTTACTTTCCAGTGCATTATTGCCTGATTAGTCAAGTGCTGATGCAATTAAACTTAATGATCTTGCTGAGTAGGTGTCTGCTTAGATTGACATTTAAAAAGAACAAGTCATTAGTATTTTTGTAAAACAGAACCTTTCTTTGTTTTTACCATCCTATTTCTATATTTCCATTGCTAACATTCACCACTTCAGATGAGACTGCACCGTTCTCATTCGGAGCTGGTATCGTCACACATCACAGATCAGCTACTAAAGAAGCATGCAAAGTTTATGAAATATCAGTTCAGGAGTTGCTGCAAATAGAGAAGAGATTATGCAAGTTACTTTTCCCAAGGTGAATTAGACACGCAGGAAGGGCTCAGTTTCTGTTGGCAAGAAGGGTTGACTGACTGCTAGACCTCAGCCTCTGCGAGACTGGCANCTGCGGGTGAGGGGCCGCGGCAGCCCCCGTCGGAGCCGGGTGAGTGAGCGAGGGGCCGCTCCCCTCCCCGGGGCGGGAGCCTGGCTGCCAAAGCACTCGGCGGGGGGGTTGGGTGCGAAGACGATGCCGTTTGCGCGAACCCACAAACCCAGCGGCGCCGTTTGCAGTGCAGGGGACGGGTGTCCCCGGGCGGCGGGGACGGCGCTCCCGGTGCCGAGCCGCGGCCGCGCTCTGTTGCCGTGACAACCGGGCCGCTCGA
>WAAG01010912.1:13803-42789 GCA_013390105.1 Tichodroma muraria | reverse complement strand
CTCCCGCCGGCTGTGCCCGCTCCCGGGGCGCGACTGACACCGCCGGCCGGGGCAGCGACAGCCCGGCTCCGCGGGGACACGGCACAGCACCTCGGCCCTGTCAGACCTCGCTGAGGCAGCAGGGAAGATGAAGCCGGAACGAGGTAAACGGCTTATCAGTACATTTCTTTTTGTTTGTTTTGTCTGTAGGATTAGAAGTAGCCCGGTGTTTGCTTTCGATGTTATCGCTCTATTTCCTTATCCCCTCCCTTGTCATTTTGGGGGCTGGGAAAGGATCCAGGTACTCGGGCTCAGCTCGGGAAATGCCAGTGGGAGTGGGATGCGGAAGGTGCCCCGCGAAGGGGGGTTACAGCCCCGTGTCCTGCCTGCCCTTCGGCTTTCCATTGTCTTGGCTGGATGGAAGGGAGACAAACGCCGTAGCGAAGTGCTTTTGCTGTGGGAATGCTGCAGTTCGTGTGTCACACACAGCCGGCTCGTTAGCACGGTCCTGCAGTGCTGAGGCGAGAGTCGGTCAAAGGCAAATCGGGCATCGACAGACAAAGCCAGCAGCTATACGGAAATGTCCAAATATAGCTGAAAAGCACCCTGAAAATAACCATAACTTACATCTGTGTTGTTTTACAAACCGACAGTGCTTTTTTTTCCCAGTTACAATGGAGATATTTCAAAACAAGCGTGGCGAAATATAAATTTTTCACGATTATTTGGTTACATCTTATCGGATTACTGACATCTGGTTTTACAGAAAAATCAAGACGGCAGTCTACGTATATGTTTATAGCACATGAGCTCTTTTGCCGTATAGCAACAGCTGCTGATGCCCCTAGAGTTAGAAATATGTCATGACTTTTATTTTGATCCACAGGAACAGTAATTATTGATCCGTGTTAAAGCAAGGTATTTTTTTAAGAAAATCTTACGAGTGCTCATTGTAATATTCCGAATGTTAATTAAAAACAATAATCCATGTTTCCTAAACTTTTGTTGATTCTGTTGGTTATCTGGTTGCTTTCAGTTTAAAAACATGTTCTTTTTCTGTTATAATCACTTTGGTATCTTGAGAAACACTTTTATATAGCTCAGATATTCGTGTATTAAATGCTAACACTTACGTGACGTGCACATCTTAATTAGGTTTGTTAATGATATGTTTGCTAATAGCGACACTGCATACATGACTGCTCTTAGATGGATTTCTTGTCTGTATGTGCTGCAAGGATTATATGGTGGGATGATAGCACAGGTAGTACACAAGCAATCATAAATTAATGAGGTTTAAGTACTATGGTTTTGAAATGGGCCTTTCTCATTGCTTTCTTCCTTGTTTCTTAACTACTTAAACCTTCACACCATCTACTGCTGCAAAGCTGGTTGTTTTTAGAATCTTTAGATTTTAATACCAGACCCTAAAGTTTGAAAGCTGTTTACTGCCAGGGTGAAATTATATTTCATAGTAGTCAGGTAAAACCCAAGTCAATATTTGCAGCTTTAAAATGTTCTGCTCTAGCAGTTCAACATCTACCTTTGTGTATTCCTTTCTTTAATTTTTAGGCAGAAGGAGTTAGAACACTGGAAACATTTTCAGTTGCTCTATGATAAGTGATCAGATGCATTTTTTTTTTAGCCAATCTGATGTAGAGGGCACTAAATTTGTACAGAAAGCAAATTATTAGGTTGCTGGGGTATTTTTTGTGGTTTTTTTCCTTTTTTCGCCCTAAGCTGGGAGATAATAAATTGAGATTCTTATACACTGTAAAGTGTTTACCTCAAACTGGGCAAAATCCTTCAGAAGTTATGTCTTGAAGTTATTCTAAGATAATTAACAAAAGTCTTGAAATAAATCATGGATCCTGCCAAACGTGGGAGGGTATCTCCAGCCATTTTAGTGGATCCCTCCAGCTTAACTGTGTGCTAATATATTAGAGCAATACCATGCACAAAGGGGGTTGTGAAAGTGCTGCCTAAATGCCACATGCGGCCCACAGAGACTCTTAGGAGGCACGAATCATGCAAATGTTTACATGTGCTGCTTTCTGCATGGCAGCTGCACCACAGGACACAAGCAGTCAAGTGTGCAGTCACCTGCTTCCAATCGCCACAAATTAATAGCAAAGGGCAGAGGACAAGCAGACCACTCAGCTTGCCACAGGTTTCACTTCTCTACAGAGCCTCAAAATCCTGAGAAGGCTGTAAGTTCACACCCCAAGAACAGCAGAAAGAAGCAGACTTTAAACGGGCTTGCAATGGGTTGGCTTTTTTTTGTCATTGTTCTTACAAATAATTATATCGGAATCAATTTGGAGAAGAGGGAGGCAGTTCTTGTTAGAATTTAACTCAGTACTGCACTGAACATTGTAATGCCCAGGCACATTGGGAGAGGTATGGTTCAGCCTTTGCTGAACTACCCGTGAGGTTCTTGTTATCCCCAGCAAAGACGGATGACGCAGGAGAAGAAAGAAGAGATCTAAAGGTGCAACTGCTTTTATCAGTGGAAGTGTTACGGAATGTTTAAATTTAAGGAGGTGAGAGGGATGGACAGAAATGAAGAAAACGTGGGAATTTGGCCCTAAGGTACTTCCCTCCCTATATAGGAGGAAAAGTTGGAAAATTGCGGATATGGGTATGTAACAGGTGAGAGCAGTATGGAGGGGGTGGGATGTGGAGCTCTGTATAGCAAACCTGCAGAGCAGTTTTATGGGTGAGGGAGAGCAGGAAGAGAGCTTTGAAAGTGCAGGTAAAAATGTGGACTTACTCCTTTGCCACACAAAGGCACCGGGCATTCCCAGGATGTATCTCATGAGCATCACTCAGGATATAGCCGTCAGGTGAGGTGTGAGTGTGGAAGGACAGTGGTTGCTCTGAGGACATTCCCAGAACTATCTGTACTGGATCTAGAGAATGCAGTAACTCAAATACTGATGGCTGCTGCTCTGCTTTACCTTCTGTGCTGCCATCCTTGAAGTGAAGTGCAAAAGCATCTTAAAATACAGTGGTCATGTTTCTTCAGCTGAGGCTTCACTGGTGCCAGGGAGAAGAATTATTTATCTCCCTTTCTTATATACAATGTTTTTGGAGTGATGTTTGAGTTTGGGGTTAGTTTTGGTTGTGGGTTTTTTTGTTTTTTTTCTTTCTGCAGTAACAACATCTCAGGTTACCTGGCTTTGATCCATGATATCACGATTTGGTTTCTGCAGTACAGCTGCCTAGTCAGCTGCTTCGTGCTTCATGTTTGGACTGCTGTTTCCTTTCTCAAGTACAGAGCTTTGCTCTTGCTTCTATTGAACTTCGTTCTAATGACTTCTGGTCGCTTCAGCAGTTTATTGAGTTTGGAAGACAAAATAAGACTTTGTAGCAGAGTGCTTGCAAAGTTTTCTAGCTCAGCTTTGTTCATAAACTGTATAAACACACTGTTTCACCATCAACATTAATGAAAACATTGCATAATGTCAGGGTGATAGCTTCCTGCCAAACTCAGAAGGCTTGTTATGTACTCTTAGAGTACACTTGGTGCACAACTGGAAAAAGTCTTGTGGTTTAGATGAATCTACAGTGTAGTCATATTTTACGGTGGATATGTCACAAGACATCAAAAGTTTTACTATAGTCTAAATAGCTGGGAGTTATTGCTCCTTCCTCCTCCCTCCCCCTCATTGCTTGAATGATCAGTTAAAGGAGGAGGACAGGCTTGTTTGTCTCAAAATGCATACTTGGCTGTTTTTTATCACCTTATTCTAGTCTTTTCTTACTTTTTTATTGCCTTGCTTTGTTTATTCCTCTATGTGTGTTTGCTGTGTAGAGACTATTTTGTTTTCACTTACAAATTAAACAAAAAGCAGTCCTCTCTTACTTTCTGAAGCATTAATTCCCTCCTTGAGATTATCCTAATTTACAGAAATTACTTTCTGTCTACAAGAGAGGAACAAGCAGTCTGAAGATTGCTTTTTGTCTTCTTCCTTCTTTGCAAGTCAAACTTGGATATATGCCTCTGGGTCTGTTTGTAGTAACTGGGTTGAGGGACTTCTGCCACGTTATTTGGTGGGTTGGTATGGAAAGAGGTAACTCTTGGTTCAGCAAAAGTGTGTTTACTACCTCCTGTGGGAAACATAGCTGAGGCATTTCAGGATGTATCTGTGGGGAAAGCTGGAGGAGAGATTAATGAACAGTTGATGGAATTTAGATTCTTGATGAGGAGGCATGGAACTGGCAGGAAGTGAGCTGAACCTGTGTGTTCAGTTGTGGAGTTGGTTGTTAATTTAGGAGATGTGGGTAAGGCCCTTGTTTTTATAAGCATAAAATATGCCCTATATTAACTGAGGAAGATGTTATGGAAAACTTTTTAGCAAAGATGATGTGCTACAGAGTATGCAGATTATGAAGTGAGAATATATATTTAAAAAGGATGAGTGTTATTTCGGTGTCCTGTACTGAACTGTGATACAGACACTTTAATTCTGTAGTATCTTCCCAGTGAAATGTCACAAAGCACTTAGACTTTTCCATGGCGGAATGATGTAGCCAGTCAACAAAGTAATAAACTGGAAATGAGCTGCTTCCTGCTCAGTGGGGTTGTCACTCCAGAGGCGTTTGGGCAATGCTTGGGGCTGGGTTGCCACAGGTAAGTGCAGGTTGGGTGCTGATGGGCTGGGGGTGACGCTCGCCCGCCTGCCGCAGGAAGCCCTGCGGGCGAGCAGGCTCTGCCGCGGGCACGTGGGCGAGCTGCGTGTGCCCAGGGAGCCTGCTCCTCCTGCCTGCATTGCTGGCAAATAAAACCAGCTTATTCTCCAAAAGAAAGAAAGCCCAAAACTGTTCAGGGTCAAAAACCCCAACCAAACTGACAGGTACTGCACTCGGATTCTGTTTATGAGGCATGAAGCCATCCAGCTCTAATCTTTGGGGAGGGCAGATTTGTCCTGATAACAGGTAATACATAGATGCAGGATATGAGTGAACAGGAACAGAAGCCTTTTCTTCTTAATGGAGGATGGAGTATAGATGCTTTCAATACAGTTCTCTCCTTGCACCTGAAAAATGGCAATATAAACTCTTTTTATTAAATTTCTACTTCAGACATTTAACTTGGAAGAATTCTTAGCTCTTAGGTGCTTAACTTTTTAAACATGTTAGGCACCAAAAAATTTAAAGTATATTAATTTGTAGAATCGAAAATCTCAGGTTTTAATTTGAAATGCCAGGTTATATCAGTTTTCTTACCTGTTCTGCAATTTGTACCTAGCTATTGACAGCAAGGCAAGTCTTCTGTTGTAAAAGTATTTCTTGGGTTGAAGGGGTGCTTCTATCATTGTTCAGCAGTGAGAGTTCTTCATGGCATACCTGTTTCTCAGAGAAAACCATCCTGGTAACAACTTCACCATTTTCTTGTAGTTTGTTTGATATTGTCCATACTAGCTGCCTTTAGCTGTTGCTGAAAGAGATGCTGCTGGAGTGGCACTTAGGTGGGCCATTTGGGGATTGTGGGTATGCCAAGTCCATAGGCTTGGAATATATAAACTGACCCTTCTGACCATATTCTTTACTTGCTGAAGTGAGAAACTCTGTCATGCCAGATGAGCTCCCTGGGGTGAAACATATTAGGCTGGACTTTGTTGTTAAGGGCAGTGTTGACACTATTATTGGATCTGAGGTCTGCCAGCTTCTAAATGTTTTTAAAAATAAGCTAACATTTATAAATACAGTTTCTCATGAGAGACAAGAGTTTGCTGCCAAATGAAATTCTGCTTATTAAAATTAGAAGTCTTCTGTGAAAACAGAGTAACTGACGAGAACAAACCATCTATATGACATTTGTTAAAAGAGCTTGCTCTGTCTGCTTCACTGTTTATAAAATGTTTCTTTGTTATTTTGACAAACTTCTAATAATAGCAGCCATTTACTGGTGGAGAAATAGCCATAAACTTTTGTCTTCTCAGCAATGAGTTTAAGGTAGCAGTCCAGTTAAGGTAACAATTCTTTTAGTCCATAAGGTCTTGCAGTTTAATTGTAAATATAGTGGTAGTTATTGTCTTCATTCCTATGTGATACTTGATAAACTATGCTTTTTAGATTTTTGGAAGTCTCTCACATCATCTTTTGAGGAGGAAGTAAATTGTTCAGTCTTTGCAGGTCATTTACATGTCATGTTTAGACAGAAGCCAGTTTTTAAGTTAAAATTGTTTTAGAAGTGCATGTGCAGTTGCATGGTTACCTTTGTACTACCCAGTACTGAAACTCCATGTATAAGTAGGCAATTAAGGATGAATTCAAATACAGAAGAGTGCCTCTTGGACCTGGGTAGGCAGCTGGACTTTGGAAGACTTCACTTTCATTAACTATTCTTTTTTTCTTCTGGTCTCGTGCAGGGTGGCATGACTATAGCTATAAGCACGTGGCTGAAGCCATGTGAGTTATTCTTGCTCTGCAATCAGAACCGTACTGAGATTGGAAGAGTTTTTTTTTTTTTTTTAAATAAAGACTGCTTGTAAACAGTATAATTGAGTTGTAAGTCATGAAAATTCTCCATCTTTTATTAACAATTCAGAGTTAATCTGACCAAGTCAAAACCAACTCACTTGAACTAATACATTTCCTCCTATGTTAAATGGGCCTAATTCTTTGGCTAGAGATTTTTCATGCTAGCTTTGGTTCCAAAGCTGGTTCATGTTGCTGTCTGGGATGGTATTACAACATCACATTGACTCAAAATGCAACGATGTAATAGGGTAGCATGAGGATGTTGTTGGGGGTAATTTGGAGAGGGAGCTGAGTGTAAGGCAGCTGAACACACAGGGAGGGAAGAACTCTGTATATGTGAAATACTAATGGTGCTTCCATGTCTGTGCTGATTTTAGGTGTCCTTACAATGAATAAAGGCAAACAAAATAGTCTCACGGAAAAATCTTCTGAACAACTTTGTTTCTTCAAGAGCAGTAAGGGGAGCTCTTCCCCCCATACACATTTATTTTGGTTTGACTGTTTTTGTTTACGTGGGCGGGCATGCAATCTCTCTCTGTCCAGGTATGTAGTACCCAGTAACCAAGGGGCAGTTAGGCATCCCTCTTAGCAATGATCAATGCATTTCCCAAACCTGCTGGCTTTTTCTAAGGAAAAAAACAAGTCAGATTTTCTTCTGAGGCATGAAAAAGAGAGAATGTGTCTGAAATTAGGACTCTCTGGTTGCACATAAGCAATGTCATCTGCTTTACATTACACAAATTAGTGATCTTTTTTTCATCAAGATCCCTGGGAACCAGGTTGATAAGGCAGTCCTTTTTGTATAGTGAACAATTTTAGGGACTCTGTAAGCAGGTGACTGCTTGTGCTAGTTTAACATCCTAAAGGTGCTTGCTGTGTATGCTGGGATTTGTTTTGCCCACTGATGAGCCTTCAGGACTTCTAGAGCATATTTCACGCTTTTCTGTGCTGCAACAAATCAAGCTTCTTTTTCAGGACGCTGTGCAAGTATCAGCTTGTTGTTTTGTATAACGGGGGCAGGAAGGGCAAAAAGAGAGACAACTTCGGTAGAATTGAAGACGCCAAGTATTATCCCATATCCTCAGTACTGTCAGCACCACAATGGGAGGTGGTAGCTGGTTTCTTCTGAGGGACAAGGGAAGGAGAGGTGCAGGAAGAGCTGCTGTGGTCAGCATGCTTTTTTTTCAGTGCAATGGGAAGCCCTTCTCCCCTGCCAGGTATTGTTCTCCTTGATTCTCTGCCAGGGCACCAGCCCAGCAACGCAAGTGAAACAAACCATGGCTCAAACTCACCCTTCCAGGCAGGTCAGCAAGTTTTTTGGAAGGCTTTGTTTGCAGACTTGGGGGGGCAGAGAGGGTGTGTAAGAGCAGTATCTGAGTAAATGTCTGTGATAACTGCTTGCCATAACTTCTGTGTTAACAGAGAGTAAAGTTTTGATATGTTGGGCTGATGCTTTTTTAACGTGCAGTTTTTGTGAAGTCACAAGTACTGGTGCACTTCCTTTGCATGTTAGATCTGAATCTTTTAAACTCCTGAATCTTCAAGACTTCTATTTACTTGTTCTTTGTTTTTTTAAATTTTGATTAAGTAGGTGAATTTGAGGGTGTGGGAGAAGAGAGCAGTCGCATCAATAAAGGAAGAACTATAGTAAATATTACAGTGAAGTGGAATAAAAGAGGAGTTTCCTATCAATAGGAACTGAACTGGGACAAAATTGTCAAGATCAGCATGGTCTGGGAACGCAGTTAGGTCAAAGGGACTGATACCAACACTCATGGTGCTCAAAGGTAAACCCTTTTTTCTCTGCTGTAAATGTCTTTAAAATTGAGCTTCAAGTGTGTATTTTATTTTCCATGCCAGTTTTCCCACTTCAGTTGCCTTTTAGTGAAAAGTATGACTTTGTTTTGTTTTAGTTTGAGGGGGAAACAGCTTCTTCCTTTTGAAGCACATGTTATTTGAATCGCCAGAGGAATTTTGTTTACCGTGAGTAAATGATGAGAAACAAAGTATCTGGAGAGCTGTGACTGGAGGATGGGCCTGGGTAATGGTTGCTGCCATAGCTGTGCTAGCAGTAGTACTCACAGTGTAACTGCCTACACCCCACTAGCACAAGCAAGATGTGGAGGACCCCTCTGAGGAGTCAGCTGGTGAAAAGTGGAAATAGCTGATAATACTGGAAATGTCTGAAGGTAAAGTTCAGTGTAAAACTGCTAGAATGCACACCTGGCTTGTCTTGCACCAAGCAGTTAAGTTCACTAAACTTAGGCCAGTCATGAGTGACTGTTACTGTGCTGCCTTTGGATCTTTCCTACTGGATCCACTAGAGATAGAAATTATGGTGCTTGATGTGCATTGTATGTTCTTTCATCCCATCTTCATGTTAAGAAGATGTAGGGGCCTTTTATAAATGTTTTAGGACATTTTTGTAAGCTGACAAAATACATTCTTGTGTTAGTTTCTAGTATGAAATTTGAGCAGCATTGTTACACACTGATTTTTGTTTGGTTTTAATTTTTGTTTGATTTAAAAATCATAGTGTGACTGTTATCATCTGATCCTTTTGGGACTGTTAGCATCTGATGCTTTCAACTTCTCTAGATGTACTGTAGACTGTATGTAGCCTTTCTCACTCAAGTTTGAGTTTGAACATCAGTGAAAGGAAAACTATGCACCGAGTGTGAGTGGTGTATCTAACCATCTCCTTAACATGCATTGCAAGCATCAAGAACTGACCTCAGCTTTGTTCTGAGGAATTGAGCATCTGTACTGGGAGAAGGGGAATAAGGCTGTCTGCATTGGAGCACTTGGTGGTTTTCTATTTTGCAAATGAGTAACTCAATCCAAAATGTTTGTTTCAAGGAAGGGATGTGTTAGTAGAAGTGTGGGTTTTTTTGGTTTTTTTTTAGCTTGTCACCATGACTAGGCTGTGTAACATAAGGTGCTGTGGTGTCACTTGGGCTTTGCTCCTTAGGGGTCACAGGCACCCCTTGCATTTCCTGCACAAGGCAGGGCTGGAATCTGTACCAGTGTTTTTCTGGAGTGGCTCATTACTAGACATCCTGTGTTTTGGCACGGCCCTTCAAAGGTTGAAGTTGAGTGTTTTTTATAATGTAGAGATGATTCAGAGGCATCTGAATGATAGACAATGATGTCTATTGGCAAGTGCCTCTGAATTGATGTCTAATTCACTTGATATTGAGATGAACCATACTTGGCTCTGATTTCCTTCTTTATGGAGTGTGTAGGACTGCTTACTCCCAAAGTGTTGGGATAAAATCCATTGTTATGAAGACCTCACCTTTTTTATTTTTAGAAGTGTTATTCAATTTGTGGCAGAAGGTGTGTTAAAATACAATCTGATTATCTTGATTATTGCTTGTCATTTTGCAGTGTTAGAACTTTGAGGATAATAATAGTATTTGAAGTGGAGGTACTTTATGATGATGAAGGATGCAGCCTAGGCTAAAGTCCTGTGTATACCTCTGTGTGCTACCATATTCTCATGCAAAGTGTATTGTGCCTCTGGAATTTGTGGGAGCTTAAGAGATCCAATAAAGGATTAATGTGCTTCAAGATAAGTTTTGTTTTGGTAGAATCTCTAATATTGCTGTTTATAAATTTTACATGTTATTAGGCTGGCCACATTCACTTCTGGGATGTTCATCCACAAACAGGCAGAGAGCTCACCTCTGTGTACCCACAGCTAGTTTAGGACTGTAAGCTTAAAAGCTGGAGTGTCAACAAGCTGTCCTGCTTTTACTGTATTTGAAGAATATCTGGTGTGAAAAGGGTCTTTGCAGTTGCACTGCAGTAGCCCAGTGTGGGGAGACTGTTCAGGAGCAGTATGGTGGGTAGGTATGCCCGAGACAGCTGCTCATGTCTAAAGCATTGTTAGTTGGCCTGGAAAAACAGCTGGTGGCTCCTGAAAGCTGTCTCTGCTGGCCCCAGTGGGAATTGACTCCAGTGGTGTTGTTCCTGCCTCTTGCTAGCAAAACTTCTAAACATACCGTGTTTACCAATGTGATAAATATTCCTCTTGCCCCTCCCATTCCTCCTATAGATACTGAATAACTGTTGCATAGAAAATTGTCTGGGTACTTTTCTCAAATGCTAGGTAGTTGCTTGATTAAGAAAACCTGAAATTGTTTTTTCAGACAAGTGTGTAAAAGATGGTGATTTTGTAAATGTAAATATTCCATGAAGGAAAAATACTTGGAAAACAAACAGATACAGTATACAGGAAGCTTGAGTGTCAGTGACTAATGAAATGGTATGTTTTGCCTCTAATTCTCTGTAAGGCACTATCAGTATGTGAGATCTTTAAATGGGCCAACTAATGAAAGGTATCTGACCCTCCACAGATAAAATGTCTACTTAAAAATCTTGTACAGACTGTTTTCTTGTAACCACAGCTAAATGATACTGGTATATAAAATGTGAGTGGGGAAAAGTCATTTTGTGAAGTGGCATGTTTTCCATGCTCTTGGATGGGTTGGTGAATGGTACTGGATTTTGAATGTGGCTGTGCAGTCTAGTTTGATCTGGACTTTTCATAGTTTCATGGTATCTAATTACAGAACAAGGGTTTTAGTCTTGCTTTGTGATGTGGTTAGGCTGAGAGTGAGATAGGGGTTTTTTTTGTACTGATTATGTTAATATGATGGCTGTCATCTGACTTTGATACTTGTAAATACATCAGAACTGGATGAAATTGTTTTAAGGTAGTCAGTATGTTGTTTAGACTACGTCTAGAATAGTACATGCTGTTTCGAGACTACTCTCTTGAAACAACCTCATAAATTAGTCCTCAGAAGTGCCCAATATAAATACTGAAGTAAGAACTACAGTAGTGCAAGGGGAGCTGGTGGGAGATGCTCCTCCCCGCTGTGTGCTCCAGGAGGGTCAGAGGAATGAGGCAGCCGGGCCACTCCCGAGTGGGCTGAGCAGTGGAAAACCAGCAGTTAGCTGGTGCTGGCTGGCAGGAGGACGGGCTGGCGGCTTTTTCCCCTCCAGATGTGAATGTTCATCGCCTCATAGACTGCAGCTCGGGCTGGCTCTTCAGAGCGGCGCTGTGCGGGAGCGTTCCCCGCGCGGTGCCAGCGCACGGACGCGCGGCAGCCGCTCTGACTCGGAGCCTTTCTTTCGCTGGTGCGGGGAGCGCAGTGCCAGCGTGCCCCGGAGCAGGGGAGCGGCTCCCGCCGCCGCCCGGGCTCTGCCATCCCTTGCCATCCCCTCCGAGAGGGCCCCGGGACGGCGTTCGGGGCAGGGCGCTCCCGGCACCGCCGCCCTCCCACGCGTTTCCGCCACAGCCCGGTCCCGCTAACGCCGGTTCTGGTTCGACGGCGTCGCCCCGGTGCCGGCGGTCCGTGCCGCCGCGGGTCCGCCCCGCCGCCCGNGGAGGCTGGAGGCCGGTGGCACCGGCCCGGACAGGCTTCCCGGGCGTGAAACAAGTTCAAGCTGTGTAACTCAGAGTAATCGGCAGTTGTTGGCGGTGTTTGTCTGAGAAAGGTGATTTGAAATCCACCTAAAGTGTACCAAAGTTTGCCTCTCCGGTTGAGTCTGTAAACAGTTCCTTTAGAAACCCGAACCAGACGTTCTTCCTTTCCTTCCGTGTACTGAGCCTATGAAAGGCTTCATTTCTGTGAGTTGGGGGTTGGTTTTTCTTTTTCCTTTTTTAACGTTCCCTTAAAGGAAAGTAGTGGACAGCCTAAAAATTAACTCGGTTAATTCATTAGGTTGTTAGAGCAAGAGTATTAAATGTCCTGGATCAGAAGGGGAGGATTTTTAAGCCTTAAAAGTGAGACGTGTAGATGTGTCAGATGTGCTAACAGTTGTAGTTAGTGTAGCCATATGTAACTGTTTGACTCTTCATTGTTATGAGAAAAAAACCAACCTCTTCCCCCTCCCAAAAACACCCTGAAGCTTAACTGAGTTTCTTCTGTGCCTTGTTATGTAGGTCAAGTTTCTCTCTCTTTTTTTTTTTTTTCCTCCAGCAGGAGGAAACTATTACAGTATTTTGATTTCTGCTAGAAACAATGCATGAAACATTATCAGCCCTTTGCCACTACTTGTTTGTCTTGGGGCAAATGAAGCTGATGCAAATATGTCAGCTTTGGGGGCGATAAAAATATGTATTTTTAATTGGCATCTTACTGGTTGCTCAAGTATATGGTATAAAAAACTAATAAATGTTATACTGAACTCACTGCAGAGCTGAGGATTCTCCATTGCTTTTTATGCAAACTTATCTAAAAATGTGAATGTTAACTCTGACCAAGTACTTGTGTGTGTGTGTGTATACATATATACACACACACATTCTTCCTGTGTCTAGAGTTTGTTGATATTCCTGTGAAAAGTACAAGAGCTCTAATTTAAGTGAGCTTGCTGACATTGTGTGCCCACCTTCTGGCACGGGAGGAGGAATGATTCCACTAGTGTACTCTTGTGTTTTGTGTGGGAATATTGGCTTTGAATCACTGAAGCATTGCTTTGTAAAGTAGTAAGGAATTTTTGAGAGGTTGCATAGATTAAATTTTGAATATGTGAGTCTGCCATTTTGGTATGTGGAAAATTACCACATATTAGAGAAGAGGGAGGCAAACTAGATTCTTGGCTGAAATTTTGTTAAGCCTTTCAGTTTTGACCTATGTAATGTTTTATTATTTGGAGTACCAGAAGACTATTACAGCTTAATAACATGACTTACAGCGTGGAAACTTGTAAATAGCTGAATTGTGCTGTGCGACACAGTTCAATTCTAAAACAATCAAAAATGTTCTTTTGTTTTATGCATTGAAAATTCCATAGTAGGCTCTGGTGTCCATTTTAAAGTGTGCAGCCTTTTACACAGCTTGAGAGTTGTAATATCCTCATTTATCCTCCCAAATAAAATTTAAAAACAATTTTATGGGCCTGGCCGCTCTCCCAGAATTTCTTTTAGATGGGAAACATATATTGTCTCTTTTGTAACTTTTTTACTTTTGCAGGTTACTGTTTAACCACTTCAGGGCAGGCGTTGTAGGTGAAGGTTAATAGCATTGGAAAAATGACCTGAGGAGCTTCATGCTGCTCCACCATCATCAATTTCATCTCTCAGAACTCCTTGCATTTCTCAGGAAGAAGTACAGTCTCTGCCTTATGCTAGCCTTATGCCTCGCCCTCCACCCCACCCTCTCAATAATTTGGACTGCAAATACTGAAACCTACTAAAGCTGGAAGTAGCCTTACTAGCTAGGAGGAGGATTTTGGGTGGTCAAACGTGTTCTGACAAAGTTCCACAAGATAAATTACCCACCACTTAGATGACAATGAATGGTTTGTAACATCAAAGTTTTGGGAGATCAAGTAGCACAAAGAGAAGACGAATACAAAAAGAAACTGCAGTAGAAGAGGTCAGATGTTATGAAAATAGTTTGCTCTGGGCTTTTTGTTTTGTCTTTTTCTGTATTTCAGATAAAATAATGGAATTCATAATCTACATTCCTCACCTGAGGACACTTCCTAACAAGTCCTGTGCTTTTTTCCTGTGTGCTTTTTTTAATTACCCTGATAGCTAGTTCTGTTCTAGCAACAGTGCTGCAGAAGTTTTCAGCTTGTAGGTATGATTTCTAACATGATGTTGTAATAAAGTTATAGGAATATCAACTCCTACTTAACCTGCTTACTATAATGTTTATTGTCTTGTCCATTAAAATAAAATTATTGAATTCTTGAGTGTTTCTATCTCTTCTCCCTGTGAATGCTCTTTAAAAGCTTTATTGTTATCAGTGCATTTGCACTCTTAGGTTTGTTTCTCATTTTCTTATTTTTCAGTTATTTTGGGGGAAAAAAATTGCAGCTCAGTGGCATTAGTAGGTGCCTTGCATGTAGGCAGAAAATGTCCTTAACAGTTCTTCCTCATGACTGTATTTATCTTGAGCTTGTTATGCCATCAGTGTTCACATACTTGTTGGAGTTGAACCAGGCCTCTTGAGTTGATATGATAGTCTGATAGTCAGAAAGCTGCCCTGGATGTATTTCTCCAAGCCTTCACATATGAAGTCAAATATCTGTAATGGAGAATTTTCCTGAACATGCTGAAAGGAAAAACTTTTCAGGCACTTCTAGAGTGTACAATTGTATCATTCTCTTTGGAACCAGAAGTAATGACACTGGGTTCTTGTTCTGGGTCTCTAAACCCTAGCATTATATCAGATCTGTCCTGTGCATGTGTGGTTGTATCTACCAAATCTCTCATCTTTTTAGTCTGAGAAGGCATCTCAGCCTGTGCTGTCTCTGAGCCATGTTCTGCTGCACTCAAGTTGCTAGTGCATATAACAGGCTGCTGGCCCGCTTGTCATCATGAAAGACAGACCAGCCTGGAAAATACTGTCTTGTTATTGGGACGTGTGAATTAGTCTTCTGATGCCCTGCAACTCTCCATATTCCACATAATTTTTTTTTAAGATATCTTTCCACTTTATAATTTTGGAGGATCTGAGTTTTGCTGTCTGTACCTGTGAACAGAGTTCTCTTAGCATATGTTAGGGTGTTAAATGACTGAAACAAGGACTTCCTGCTGAAGGCCTCTTCCTTGCCCCTAATAGTACTGATTTTTTTTTTTGTTGTTTTTTTTGTGAAGTGGTTTTAGGAACAGTAAAAGAAACAGATGCATTGTTCCCTCTTGTCACTGTACAGCCTCCCACTTTCTTCTGAGGGTGTGATGAGTGAGAAACAACATGACTGGCTTGATTTCCTAGGATGAGACTCAGAGAGGGTCAGTATTTTTTTTTAGGTCATGCAGATTTAAATGAAGATAGCAGAGTCAAGATAAGGTAAAATGCTGTTAACTCTAAAATTCTAAGCTTGGAAATGGATAGCTAAGTTTTTGTATTCTTCATGTATGCAGCAAGTAGACAAACATATTTCAGGTTCTCTCATAGGATAAAAGGCAGTATTTACTTGTTAGTAACACATGGTTGATGATGCTGTTCATCCTCTGAAATAAAATTACAAAACTTTTCTTTTGCAATATCAAGGTGGGATAAAGAAGATTGAGGGATGCTGTGGAACTTGGGGAAGATAATGTATAGTGGAGTGTACTTAAATGGGAGGGATATAGCCTGTCTTGGAATTCAGCCACATCATCTAGTGTCTGATGAAATGCTTTTCAAATTGATGTCTAACAATAAAGCTTCTGCTTCTAGAGGTTAGTGTCTGCATAAATGTTTGCTTTTTCATGGGTGAGGAAGGAGAATATTGGCCAGGTTGAAGTAATGGTGGTCATCCTACCTGAAAGATAACTGAGCCCTCAGATGAATTTCCACATTAATTAGGAGATTTTCAAAAGGGCTGAAGGTGGCGAGACTTAAATAGTAAACACCAGTGCTAACAAGCAAGACTGTTGTTAAATAGTTAATAACAGATGGCTGAACTTCTGATGCAAATGATGAGACAGAACAAGAGTTCTCTGCATCCTGACCCAGCTATTCCTCACCACTGCCATGGCAACTAACACATTTTACTCTCCAGTTTTAGCAAAGTTTACGAAACTCAAGATGACTTGTTGGTTTTATGACTTTAAAATAAATTTTAAATCAAAGCAAACCAGCTGGAGAAGGACAAAAGGTAAACTAAGAGAAAGTGGATATGAATTCCTAGAGGCCTTGCATATTCAAGTTTTCCTGTAACTTCTTTCTAAAAGATGTCTGAAGTAATGTATACTTTAAAATGCCTGGCAGTTAAAACATTAGTTTAAATGCAGACGTTTATAATCTGAGCAGATATCTCTGAATCCTTTCCATTTAAGTTAACATGAAAATTGCCTCATGCAACTTGAATGGCATTGCAAAGGGGAAAGGGAGCTTGAGGTAGGAAGCTCTCTGCATTTGACCTGGGCATGGTACAGGTGAGGAGGAGCCTGGGGTGGGTGTGACTTCTCATCTGACTCACAGGTGCAGCTGAGGTGCTGGCCTTGGCTGTGTGAGCAGGATGCTGGAAGCACCCCAAGTGCTTTCTTATTTTTATAGTGAGGTTAATCTAGGGGTCCTGTACCTACTGTAGTTAAATTCAAACCAGAAGTGTCAATATCTCTTTTTAGGGTAGGACATCTGAAGGATTGTTGTTATAGACTAAACTTCATGGTGCTGAAAGTACTGGAGGGTGGGGTTTGACTTGGGAAGTCATGAGCAAGAGCTGTGTGTATGACTGAGTCCAGGTCACTTCTCATCCAGCATAAACAACCTCTTGTAAGACTGTTTTATCAGTGCTGTTAAGAATATGTAGTTTCCTCAGCTTTTGCTGTATTTGTGAGGTGCATCTATGCTTGTGGGTCTTGAATACAGCAGTGGCTTCTTTACAAAGTGAAGGAAGTACTTCATGTAGTTGTGTACCAAGCCTCTATATTCCCAGGCTGTTTTGTGTTGCTGTCTCAGATGGATCAAGGACTTCTCCATCCTCTAGATATGTAACTCAGTTATAAGAGGATTTAAGGAGAAGGGATGGAAATTCGTGGAGTTATTGCCTGGAGATTATAATTTGTTATCTGTGATACAAATTAAGAGTCACACTTGGGTATCGTGTTTTGCTGGGTATTATGCAAGCATGGAACAAAAGACTGTCCTCATCTCAGACCTTATGCAGGTATCAAACGCTAAATCAATGGCTTCCAACAGAGGGCTGTGAGGAGACAAAGGGGTAATACTGATGGAGACAGATAAAATGTGTTGCCACAGGCTAATAAGCCTTTATCACCGTAATGGAGAAGCTGCAGAGCAAAGTCATTTTAATCAAGAGTGTAGGACAACACAGGGGGAGTAAGGACCGGTGATTAAAGTAATGAGAGGCCAGTTTACTGCAGTAGTGAGTGGGTGACAACAGGAACGTTGGTAAGGTAAGCCGTGGAGGATCTTGAAAGCAGAAGGAAAAAAAAAAAAGAGTTATTTTCTTGTTATGAAAAATGATGCTTTAAAAGACAAAAAAGAACAGGAAAGTATGGTTTCCTGTTAGGCACAGGCCAGAGCTACCTCACAGGGCTGGATGGTGGTGAGGCATAACCTTGTCTGCGCCTTTTTCCCACAAATTCCGTGAGAAATCCTGCGGGCAGTGCTGACTCTTCCCTGGGCAGGCTGATAAGGTGCTGCCATCTGGTCGCTGAGGCCCGGGTGGCGGGTGGCATTCACGTGGGCTGTGCCCAGCCCAGAGGTCCCCACTGGCAGGGCGCGCTTCCAGCTTGGACTGTGAAGAATTTATCTCTGGGGAAAATCTTTGGATTTCAGACAAGCATTTTTCCATACTCAAGAGGAAAACCAACTCATGCTAAAAACAGTTCTCTGAATGTTGTTTCCTAGGGATTCAGCCCAGCAAGGAGGGTGTAGTGAACCCAGTTGCAAGTTTTTCTGGGGATAAAGAGGGCAGGTTGCTTGTTGTCTGGATTCCCATGCCAGATTCTGATTCTTTCAAGATCAGCCACTAATTCAGATGGTAAGAATAAAATGTTCTGTGCTAAAAATCTCTCAGATGTGTTTTTTATTAGTCCTTGAAGAGATGTGATTGCGGGAAACTAGCTGTTTACAGTAATGGCCAATGTAATCAGATATTTCTAAATGAAAACTTAAAGCCTTTTTGACTACTCTTCTGTGCTTGCTGTTTTGTTACCTCTTAGAAAAAAATCCTCTTCCTCCAACAAAATTATGTATTGTTGTCCATTGATAATAACAAAATTTATTTTCTTTATTGATTTCTAGTAGAAAATCTCTGTATAATGCTTTTGCTAATGGGAGGGTTGGCAAAATAAATTAGGGGTATCAGGCACTCGGATTCTGGAATGTTTATGAAGGGCTTTTTTTTTTAACTGATGCTTACCTTGAGCATTCATAATAATTTATTAGATCTATTAAACCTGATAAGTTGGCAAATCCTTGATGTTGCCTGAACTGTGTTAGTAGCTGAAGTGAAGCTTTTGGCATATCTGAGCTGAATTCATCTTGGGGCAATTTTCCCTGGAAATAATCTTGATATTTTCTGTTTGAAGTTGCATTGGATATTTATTTTGGGCATTAATCCTTTTTCTGATGGTCCAAAACTCAGCTTTTTGGGCTTTTTCCTCTGCTGTTTACTTTTAATTAAATATATAGTTGCAAATTATCAAGGAGGAACTAAAGTAAGGTTTTCTTTGTTTATCTGTCTTTGCTTATGTCAGTTTGTTTTGCCCAGATACAAAAGAGGCTGGGGAGGGCCTTGAGCTTTGACTGGATAAAAACTGTTATTCTTCATGTGCTGCTCATGTTCACTATTTTTAGCGTAGTGTTTTGTTTTTCCTAATAATTTATTGCTCTGTCCCTTGACTCACGGGTCACCTGATTTCAGAGCACACGAACAGGGTTTGGATCCTTTACTCTTCTATAAACTGATAGTTTATCTCGAGGAGCAGGATGCTGCTGCTGCTGGTGAGATTGGGTTGGAGGTGGCCGTGGAGGGGTGAGCCCTGTCCCTTCGGTTCTCTGGAAAGAACGTTCCAAGAATACGCGGAACAGGGTGTTACAAAACACACGTGCAGCCAGCAAAGCCGGAGCCGAGGCCAGGCCTGGTGGGTGACTCGAGGTCAGCGCCGTGCAGGGAGACTTTTGCCTGCTGTCCTCGCCCTGCCTGCCTTTGCTCCGTGCCAGCAGCAGCGCAGCTCGCTCTCTCCCTTCGAGGCAGAATTGTTTTGAACAGATACATGATGAATACACCGCTGTTATTCTTGCTCCAGTAGTGTTAATCTTGGCACTTCGTACGAGTGTCTTGCGTCTCGGATTGTCGCAGGCTCGTTTTGTTCTGTGAGGTGCCTGGTGCCTGGATGTTTCTGGTAGCCTTCAAAGCTGCAGTGCAAGCCTGGAAGGATGGTTGAATGAAGGGGAGAGGGAAAGCAGACACTTAAATTTTGTAAGCAAACAAGTATGCTGTTTGAAATGTCACTGTTTGAGTGGGCCCAGTTTTTAAAAAGGTACTTTCCAAGGTCCGGTGCTCTAGAGTTTCATAAGTCTGATTGTTTTCTGTTTTTTAATCTTAAAGTCAGTCTGATCTGTAACAAGAGAAATGTAACTCGGCTAGATCCTGTCAATTCATGAAATTGGGTGAATGCAAAGAGAAAGAAAAACTGCATACATCGAACTATTCAGTACTTGCACAGATGAAATACGTCCAGACATGTAAAATGACTATTTGGATGATTTGGATTGAACTAAAAGTTCATTACTGCCCAAGCAGTTTCAGTGTTTTAATTCCTGGCCCATGAGGTCTTTTCAGCCCAGTGAAAAACTGCACAGACTGTGATATTCTCTAGAATTTAAAAATAAAGCAAATTAACCTTCATTTTTCTGGATCAGAGCCATTGTCTGGCCTAGGTAACAGTGCTGGCACTTATTCATAACTTTATAATTTTTACAGGTTCCTCTAACACAACAGGATATTTGAAATAGAGTGTTATCTGTCCTTGAGGTAGAGAGGTTGCTTTTTGCTTGGGTGCAGTGTTTATTGCTGCACTGGTGAGTTGCTGATAGCACCTATTTTACACTCTTACCAAATTTGTAATGTAACTAACAAAACCAAAACTTTTTAAAAACGTGCTGCATGTAGATGATCAAAATTCTTGCCCCTGAAGAAAGACATACTAGCCATGCATGAGAGAGGTCTTAGTTGTTCATCTAGTCTTATTTTTTTTAGTGTTCTTTTAATAGAGTAGACTCACCAAAAATTGGACTAGGTGGGTTTTTTCAAAAACGTGGACTTCTGTCCACCCTTGTCCCGCAGTCTTCTCTGATTTGTTTTTGTTTGAGGTTTTTGTAACCACAGTAAAACTGAGAAATTGCATTACCTATTAAAAATAGATACTGATAGGTATCTTTTGAGGAGATTTTCAGCACACAAGAGCTTTGTCAGTAGCACGGTTTCCAAAAACCATCGGTCGGGCCCGTTGGCAACCCACCGCAGTGTGATGAGTGTTTGAGTATCGGTTGTTGAAAGTTTTCTGAGTGTGTTCAAGGCTGAGTGTTTTGGTGCTTAAAAAACCTAACTTGCCTAGACAACAATATTGTGTTGAAGGCTGAATGCTCAGTGAAAGCTTTCCATAAAGTATGATCCCATAAGTCAACATGGTACTTTTACCAGGGGCTTTCCCGGACTCCAGCAGCTGTGGCATGCCTGCTGATTCCACCCAAAAGTGAGTCAGCTCTCACACAGGACTTTTCAAATTCCCTCTGGTTTATTTTCCAACAAGTCCAACTATGGTCTGAAGCAAAGAGCACATGATGTAACAGTTCTTTTCCTTGCAATGGTATTAGGGGAGAAGAAGACCAGCTTGTGCCTGGTGATTGTAAATCAGAGTGGAACCTGTGCACACATGGAGTAGAGATGCCTTTCCCAGCGAGATTTTTGTCTTCCCATTGCAGTTTTGTCAGGCACTAAATGACTTTTCCAAATCATTTGCTCAAAATCCTTTTGAAAGCTGAAAGGTACTTTATATTTCTTCTCAGAAAAGAAGTGTTATTTTATCTATGTTAATAGAAAAATAAGCACGAGAACACTTGAAAGTATATTGCCAAAGTTTTTAGGTACAATATGTATTTAAGGTGATGAGATAAAGCATGAAATACCCCAAACAGAAAATTTTTTGGTGTTAATAGGAAAATTTTAGAAACCAGTATGTTTGGCAAGGATAATACTTGATCCCTATAAATGCTGAGCCCAAAGATATTCGTGTCTGTTATGAAGATACATTACAGAGGAATAAACCGAGTGACACTTTAGCAAAAATCTGGTCAGCAAACGGTTCAAACATCTAGTCTTTTAAGTGAAGGGCTATGCTCTCTGACAGCTCTCATAGGCACTGTATACCTACTGTAGGATTTTTAAAAAGGTCTGTGTTGTTTTCCAGTAACATCTGGAAGTGGTTTATTATCCCAAATTACTCCTTTCCATCTTTAAACCAATCTCTATATAAAACAGTACAGAAGTCTGCAAGTAGTTGAATCTTTGTCAGGCTGGATAGTTAAACCAATTAAAACTGGAACTTATGTATGTTGTCCTGTATTGTATTGTGTTTAGAGCCTGAAATAAAATTTCTGGCACACACTTGTATTTATGTGCTATAAAATGTTGTCACAGCTGGAATTTAATGCAGAGCTGCCATCAGCCTGTTTAGTGGGAGGGATGTCTTGGCTTGGGAGTTGGACTTCCCAATACTCAATTGCAACTGTCACGTGGATGATATGCCTTCAGGAAGAGGTGAGGATTAGCTAAATAGATGTGCTTTTTCATTGTTAACACACATTGGGTTTCAATTGAAAAGAAAGCAGCAGCTATGGAGTTACCACAGAATGATATTTACAGCTAACGTGAAATAGAGTAAGCTGATGAAAGCCCTCAGTCCGTGTGTCTTCAGCCACATAGCTGCTGCTAAGCTCCTTCTTGAGTTAATGAGCAACCATAATGAAGATGGTCATCATTCTCGTCTCCAAAGTTCCCTTGGCTGGAAAAGCCTTGATGAAAGTCATCAATATCAGTGAGGGAAGAGTGAAAAAAAGCTATATACATAGAAATTTTGTATTGGAAAATCTGTGTTTTAGTGTAAAAAATGCTCAGTTATTTGCCAAGAAAACACCTCAGGAAGAAATTCTCACATATTCTGTAAGCTTAAGTGTTCTCTGCTTTCCGTTTTAACACACGGCTCCTTCATATCCCCAAGCTGAGCATTTGGATGAGATTTGCATTGTGGTGCCAGTGACTGTGAAGTTAGCCTAGGTCTGACCTCCACATTGCCCTTATTACCCCCTGGCACTAGGGTGGAATTTAAAACAGTAATTTGTTTTCAATGTAATTCTGCAGACTTTCTATCAGCATGTTTGCCAGGGTAGTAAATCACTGTATTGGTGGTGAATGAAGGCCAGATAGAAACCTATTCCCTTTCAGTTACAGCCAAGTGTCTATTCTATACTCAGCACTACACACTAATTCTAAAAGAGCTGTTTTCTCCTAATTATTTTCTTTTAGAAATGAACAGAAATACCTGACAGAAATCCTTTTGCTTTGTTGGGATTTAAATTTTTGTGTTGTTCAGATAGGTATGTTGTGTCATGCAGTTTGTTCTAACACAATCTAGCTTAGGCAGAATATCAGCTAAACAAGGGAAAACTGTAAAAAGCTAGAAATGAATTAATGGAAATTACTTGGCCTTCTCCTTATAGGCATTTTTGCTTTGTTATAGTATAACTTCAGGTTTTTTGTGTAGTCATATTTAATGTAATCACAAAGTAGGACATTGTAATGTAAAGGAAAACAGAAATTGATGTGCTCTTAAGGGCATTAGCTGAGCCAAGTCCTCTTTGCTTTCAGGACCTGTCCAGTTGTAGCATGTTGGTACAAAGTAGCACCTTTAGTTTACGGGTCATCAAAAAGAAAATACTCTCTTCCCATAATTGGCTTCTATTTAAACTGCTAGCCATTTGCAGCACTGATAATCTTAGAGCTTTACACTGACATTTCAGCACTTATGTGCCCATGTCAGGATAGAGCGGGACAGTTGCATTTTACAATATACATGTTCTCTTTCAACTTTTGGTGAATTGACGTTTGAAATAAGCCTCAAAGTTCATGTTTTCAGGTATTGTTTTCCTTCTTCTAAATACAGATGTTGAAATTGTAATGATTGACCTACTTTACAATTTGTGATTTAACTGTGGAGCAAAAAACAATTTAGCTTATACCATTTGTTCTTGTTCCTTTTCTTTGTCCACTTAAGGGAAAACAAAACCAGTTTCCCTGATCAAAATGCAAATATTGGATCTAGAATCTGGTTTAATGCCAAAAAATCAAAAGAAGCACATTAAACTGTTGTTGCTTAGATAAAAATAGAAGCTGCACTTGGACAGAGAAGTGACTCAGTAAAAGCAGCATGGTGATGGCAAAATAGGATGTCAGCCAAAACGCAGGAAGCAAGATGGGAACACCCAGATCAGTTTAACAGACTGCATTTTACACTCCAAGAGAGCAGTGGTTTCTGAGATGACTGCAGGAAACCTAAGCTTTAAATGGATTTTATGTCTGTACTTATTAAGCTGTTTGAACCTCAGTAAGTTTTAGTAAAGTGTGATTTGTACTTTTTTTTTCCCCCCCCAGCCCATTTTTAAAACCAGTCTCTCTGTTTACAGTAAAGCTGCCTCGAGATTAGCTCTGGGTGCTGTGAGAGGCGCCCGGCAGGAGCGTGCAGGCGACGAGCAGTGATACACGCGTAGCCAGGGAATTAATGCAGCGCTGCACTCTGCAGTGGAGCTCATGGCACTGATTGGTTTTTATTGCTCTGCAGCTCTGGAATAACTTCATCAACACCATGTAGCTCTGTCCTGAGTTTTAAAAATCCCCCCTTACTTACAAGATAGTGTGCTTTGGTGTTTTTTTTTCTGGTTATAAACTGGCATAACAACACAGAAGCAGGTGAATTTCTTCCTGTTTTATGTGAAACTAAGTAGGACCAGAGGTTTTTTTTATTGCTTATACTGTTATTTTATTTGAATAGCAGGTATGCATCAGTTCTAATATAAATTCCTATGCTGCCATTATCTGCCTACAGCTGAACTGCTTTGATACCCAAGTAATGGTTCAGTTTGGTACCCTGGAAAAAGCAAGCAGAAGCAACAATAAGATGAATTACGGTGCTGCTTTACTCATGTTTTCACAATGACTGTCCCTGAGCTCAAAGATCTTGAGCCATAAGAATGTAAGTTGTCAATGTGTGTCAGGAATTTAGGAATCCTGTACAGAATTATTCCTAAATTAAGATAACCAGTTCACTGCATTTGCTTGAGTATAAGTAACTAATAGCTTGAAAAAAGTAGGCCATCTCATGACTTTAACTCTTGATAGCTTAAATTACACCTAAACTCTTAATATTGCAAAGCTTCTGAAGCGTGTGACTTCAGATATAATTATGGGTTTGTAATATGCAGACACAACATGACTGCTCATTTAGAGAATCTTGAATTTTGGGGGATTCAAGGGCAACTTTCTTTTGAAGTGAAGCACAACATGGAATTAGTTAACCAAAGCATCCGTAGGTGTTTCTAATTCCAGAAGAGAAGCTGTTAGTCAAGCGTTTACATTGTGTTTCATTTCCTTTACAGTAGTTTCTTGAATCCCTGCCTTACTCTTAAAATGTGGAAGTAACTTTAACCTGTTTCTTGGAATTGCAAGATAATAAAACTTATTCAGAGTTGTTTGATTTGTGAGAAGAGCTTTTGCTGTAATTTATTCAGTGCAGAGCACTGCCCTTGCTGGGAGGTGATGGGTTCTGTGTGCTGGCAGTGCAGCCATCTTTTCTCCAATGTACCTGACTCTCCTGCCATGGGACCCTTGGACTGAAGTGTCTCCTTAGGGACCGCCTGTACTGAAAGCACAAAAAATAAATCCAACTACTTAAGCCCTGGTTTTAGTCTGAAAAAGGAAATGGAGAGCAGATTTGGGCAGCCATGCCACAGTGTCCACTGGACAGCCTGGGTAGGGCAGGAGCAGGGCTTGCATTAGCTGGGAATCCCAACAGCCTACACCATGCATTCCATATTTTGTTAAGTATTTTACTTACTGGGTTTTAACTTTCTGGGTTTCAACTTTTTAAGTAAAATAGGGATGTAATTACTTTTAATCAGTGGCCTTCAAAATCCATTATGGGTGCCTAAAGATTTTCCAGGAAAGGTCTGAGCTGTTACAGAGCATATTCAAAGGCAATTATTAGTTATTTCGTGAACTCTCAAAGGAAGTAGCCCTCAATCAGTAAAGGTCAGGATTAAAGGATACTTGCAGTTCAACTAAATTGTCTTTCTTTGAAGAAAGTCTCTTTGCAAAAATGAGCTCTTTTTCTGAGAAGAGGACCAGCTTTAGACAGTTGGGATGAGCAATGCAGAGGTTCTAAGACAATAAAATAAACATGGAATAAGAGAGATTGTGGTTGTATCACAGCCTGATAATGATGGGAGAGTAGCACAGGGCAGGAGAGGCTCTGCTGGGGCCTTTATTGCCTTGCTGTGCCCAGGCAAGAGAGGGTAGCAGCTCCCAGATGCATCTTCTGGTGGCACCTGGAACACAGTGGGTTACATGATACCAAATGTCTTTGTTTCCTGGCCTAAGCCTAGAAAACAGATTAAATGCTCTTCTAAAACATGTATTTCAGGAAAACATTTTCTGTAATTACTACAGAAAAAGCTGTGATAGGAAAGGGAAGGGAGTTGGTCTCCACAAGGGTGACCTAGTTGAGAAAGGAGTCAGCTGAGCATAACTCAATTAACTGAAGTTTTCAGAGAGTCCTTGGGTTACAGTTAAGTGGATTTGTGAATCCCTACTACCACATAACTAACCTTAATTGGTGTTTCAGGATGTGAGCCAGTTTCAGGTTTTTTTGGAGGGGGATTGTGGGTTCTTATTCTGTATTCCAGTGCTCATGTACCTGTGTGGAGTGGAGCTAGGAGGACAAGGATTTGAAGACTCTGACATTTCTGGTTAAATTGGCTTTTCTGTTTTTCCAGAAGGTGTAGAAAATCAGTCTTTGTTGAGGTTGGTATGTGCAGGAGGCAAAGGAAAACAAAATGATATGCCTTCAGGTTTCAGTTCTCCTGTATGCTTTGCTCTATGCACAGTAGCTTCAGTCTAAATTTAAATTTGTCTTTCTTCCTCCTAGAGTAGTCTGACACTTGCTGCTATCTCTTGTGCCCACCTGGTCAATAACCTTTATTTTCAATGTATTGGTAGAGGGCTGTAGTGCCTTATTACTGTAATTCTTCTTTACTTGTGTCAACTAACTGGATTTTTTGCTATTTTAAGGAGAGTAAACCCCAGACAGTACAGAGATGCATATTTTATGCCATATGCTTGGTATGTTGCATTGCTAGAAATGAAGGCAGAACAATAATCATAGTTGTATAGACAGATTATAGGACTGAGGTTATTCTATACACAATATATGATGTGTCCTAGGGCTGATTCATACACAAAACCAAACAGTTACAGCACACAGAGTAAGACTTTTTTTAACTAAACACTGAGTTTGCTGTTTCTATAAATGTCATTGCAGCCTTGTCCTCAATTGCATCAACTTGCATCATCTGTGTCTGTTGTATAGGATAATAACCAGGCTTCTCAATGGTTATAGGGTTTTTTCCTTTATGAAAACTCTTAGAAGTTGCTAAATGATGTATCAATCTAGTGGAGCTAAAAAAAGATATTATGTCATATGAAGTTTGCAGGAAAAACATATATTTCTCAGTATCTCTTGCTGTTTGTGCTTAAAGTTGTTTTTAAAAGTCCTGATCAAATAACTGGTTGGTTACATTGCTGACATAATTTTAAAGTGCTGGCCCTGTCTTTATAATGCTGCAGCATTTTTTAGTTCAACACAGGCTTTTTAGTGATGCCATCTTTATTTTAAAACAACGTGGTGTTTTTGTAACTGCAGCCAATTTAACTATATAAATATGTCTCTTTAGCTAGTTTAGCTTCTCTTCCATTCTTAAGGCAAGAAACTGGTTGCTTCTGAAATAATAGGTCTGATACAGGAACAGAGGCAGTATTTGTAAATTGAACTTGAAAGTGAGCTTTTTCTGTTTACATAAATATTGTATTTACAATACAGTATTGTGTATGTAATCTGATTCTTGCATGATGATTATTTCAGAATATGTACCTGGCATTATTCACTAGATCTTGCTTATTTACTATTCACTGAACAGGATCTTTCATCTGAACATCTTAACATCTTATCTCTTATAGAGACCTGTGATATGTCTGTGAAGGCACTAAGCACTTTAGGTATGCAGTATAAGCTTTGGTATCAGAGGCTTTTTAATACAAAAAAGGGGTGGGTTTTTTGCCTAAATCTAACTTCTCAGCAGAAGCACTCTGGACATAGGATTTATCCATTAATTTGTGTCAAGTCCAAAAGATTTTGATAACATGTAGTTATCTTAAAAAGAGAGTTAAATAATAGAAAGTCTACTGCTTCATCTGGTAAGCTGCTAATGATAATTGAAGGGCATGTCTGTTTTACTGTCACTTGCCACTTAAAATTCTCTAGTGTGAATTTTCAGGTATCACATTTTACTGTGCACATGCTGATATTGATCACACACTCTTTACAGTTTTTCTTAAAAATCATATGTGTTTTTACGTATTTTACCTAAAAACAATTCTTCTTGCAGATTTTTGTCAGGATGAATTAGTTTTGTTTAGTCTGCTAAGCATGAGACAATTCTTTTTTAAATTAATTTCACTCCTGTTGAACACTTTCTAGATTATTGAACTTCTGTGTCAGAGTAGGCAAACTACTCCAGTAGTGATCCTTCCTGCTGTGACTTTCCTGAAATTGCCATAGCCTTTAGACATAGAAAGATGAGCTTAGCAGCAAGATAATGCTGCAGTTATTTTTTTATTATAATTTTTTGTTTGCTGTATATCCAAATCCTTTTCGGAGTCTTCCCAAATTCCATTTTCATATTCCCAAGTATGACTTGCCTATTGTTTACCAGACTTCCAACTGAAAAAAAAAGTCCGGGTGCCTAGTTTTGTAGGTGACTCGTATCACTACTTTAGGAGTCTTGTCGTCTCTGTTATTTACCATTCCTTTAATCTTTCATGCACCTTTTATTAGATATTTTTTGCCATCCATCAGGTGAATGACCATTTTAACTTATGCCACGTGAATTAATACATTGTTCACATGCCATATGGGATCCTCCAGGGTAATTCATCTGTCCTCTGGCTCTTCTTCAGCAGTGGGCTGACTTCTCTTACTTACCTTGTGTAAATCCCTTCAAATAGACTGTAAGCTCTGGGGTCCATGGTCTACAAGCCTGGGCTAGGGAAATATGTACATGGAAAAGCTAGTTTTACACACTTTATGATTTGCATATGCAGATAATTGCACGTTTAATTGGAGCTTTTGTTTCATTCATCCATTCATGTATGCATCCCTCAAGTCTGCCTTGCAGTGTTTGCCAAATGCTCTGCTATTAGGGGACCAAGACAAAAAAGACTTCTGGAAGGTATTTTATGCATGATAATTGAAACATGAATAGAAATTAACTCTCTGTGGCAGCTTTGGTGGATGACACAGGACATTTAAGCTAAAATTGTGCTTTTGTTCCCCTAAAGCATCAAAATAAAGGTAAAGAACTGCTGGCAGCCCTGCCTCCACCTGCTTTTCTTTGCTGCTCTTAAAATAGACTTTGAAGTGAATGTATTTTAGCTTTCATGGAAAAGAGAGTTTTCTGTAACCTTTTCAGTAATTAAATAATTTTGAAACTTGAAGTGTTTTGAAGCAGAGAGGGGAATGACATGATCTGGTTGCACTTAAATCTGTTTGAATGATGGGTGACATCCTCGTGATGAGGGAGGAGGAGGAGAAGGGTGTTCTATAAAACACCATAAAATGGTGCATCTTAACTCTGTGGGAACTGAGTGTGCCAGGGCTCCTCATGAAGCTGCCAGCTGCTGCTTTGTCTACAGAGACTTGTTGAG
>WAAG01010912.1:0-13777 GCA_013390105.1 Tichodroma muraria | reverse complement strand
ACAGAGACTTGTTTAGCTTTCATTCTTTGCACAAGTTTAGACTGACCATGGTACAAAACAATGAATACTCTGTATGTTTCTTCGGAACATTTCCTATGTGTTAATAGTAACTAAAAATGGACCTCTGAAGTAAGCCTTGCTCTCAGCAGGAGGGACTTGCAATAAAAATCTTAAAGAACATTGTGTCCCACTTTTTCCATAATAGAAGTAAATATTTCTTGTTCTTCAATTTTTAATCTGTTTTATGATATATTGTGGCTTCTTATCCATCTGTCAGATGATAATCACAGTGCCAAGTCATATTGTCATCAGACTTCTCCCACAAGAGCCCAGGAAACCTTTTGTCTTCTAGAAAAGCTGTTGAAAAACAAAGTTCTTTGTTTGTAGTGACAATATTATGAGATGAGGAAAGTTGTTTTGTGGTGCTGGAGTAGGGGGTGATGGGTTTTATGGGGAGTGCAGCCAGTCTGACACAAAGATCCATTTCCCATAGCCCACTCTCGTTTCAAGTGTAATTGAAACAAACTGCAGGGTCAGCCAACAGTTGTTATACAGCAAATGTCATTATTTTTTGTCTTTTTGAAATGACAGATACTTTGGATGAATACTTCGAATATGAAGCTGAGGAGTTCCTGGTCTCCTTGGCCTTGCTGATCACTGAGGGCCGGACACCAGAGTACTCAATCAAGGGCAGGACAGAGGGTTTTCACTGCCCACCAGCACAGTCAAGTCAGCCACCAACAACTAAGCATGAATGCAGCGACAAACTGGCTCAGGTATGGTGGTGGTACCCGTTTCATGTCACAAATCCTTGCTACTGTGGTTAAAGTCAGCCAAGAACCCCCAGGGGATTCACAGTTAAGCGTGAGTACCGATGGCTTTCTGTCAGTCCTTCATTTAAATGAGTGTGTAACTCAGTATCCTACTAATAATAGATCTGTCCTTAAAATGAGAGATCATTAAGCCTTTTATCCTTGAACAAGAAGTTCTGCACACTACCTGAATGCAGTGCCTGTTTGAGTCTTTATTATGCAAATGACAAGCACTATACTTAGTATTCTTGATCTGGGGTTTCTTTTGAGAAAATGTAGGCTGACTTGCTGAACTTTTTGCTTTTCCAGATGTTCTTGAAAAGTTAGTGATCCAAAAAACACAAACACACCAAATCTAGCCAGTCTGTTTGGGAGTAAGTTTGGAGCATCCCATCTCTCAAGTAAAAGTTCTTAAGTACTGTGGGAATTTAAGTTATATTTATACAGAAGTTAGTCTGCTCCAAGACACAGAATTTATAAAGATACCGCTTGAGTCTGTCTGCCCAAGAGGGTGTCTTGTAGAGAGATAACTACAAGGTAGCAGTGGTTGGGGAAATGCGTTTTTACAAGCTTTTTAAATTTCCTGAAGGAAGTTGCTCAAATGGCAACTGTAAAGGATGTGTTAATTATTTTTCCATTTAATAGTGCTGGAATCTTTTTTCTGATTTGGTGAAACCAAACAGAATTTGATCCTTACCTTTCTCTAGTACTTTGGAATGTGCTTTTAAATTAGATTTAAATGTGGCTCATATTTTTATGGCTTGTGTATGTTGCCATTTTTCTTCCCCTCAGTGTCGTCAGGCCAGGCGAACCAGATCTGAGGTTATGCTTCTGTGGAAGAACAATATTCCAATCATGGTAGAAGTGATGCTACTTCCAGACTGTTGCTATAGTGATGAAGGGCCCACCACAGAGGGGAATGATTTAAATGATCCTGCAATCAAACAAGATGCATTGCTGTTAGAAAGGTGGATTTTGGAGCCGGTTCCTCGACAGTAAGTTGGATATGAAGATTAGTTGATAATTGCAAAAATCTTCTCATATTAAAGTCCTTAAAGTAATCAGCTGGTGTTTTTGAACTGGCTCTTTGCTGTGAGGGCTGATCTAAGAAAACCACTGTTTGCTAGTGAAATTGAAGCATTTCAGTTTTAGTCATCTTATACTCAAAATTTCTGTAGTGCACATTGTGCAGTGCAGAGTATGAAATTATCCTGGCTGAAAATGGCCCTTTTGATACATGTAACATTTATTACATCAAATTTTGTCAATTTGAATGTGTATAAAAACAAATCGGGCTCTGGAATCTTCAAAATGTTTGAGGAGTTTGATTTAGATTTGCTTGATTGAGCTATATTTTATTTTCTGACCAAAGATCTGACAATGTTCTAGTTCTAATAGGTCTCTGAATATTCTTACCAATGCTTATGTGTTTGTCTTTAAATGCCTTAGGAGTGGAGATCGATTTATTGAAGAGAAGACCCTTTTACTGGCTGTTCGCTCCTTTGTTTTCTTCTCTCAGCTGAGCGCGTGGCTGAGTGTTTCACATGGTGCTGTACCCCGAAACATCCTGTACAGGTACATCTGGAATGGAAAAAAACTCGTTTGCTGTTTGCAGATTGCTGCAGCTTGTCTTAAAATCATTCTTCTCTCCTGGTTTCCTGCTTGCTTTAGAAGATGCTATATTGTTGGCCCAGTACTTTGGCAGTTCTGTAGGATTTGTGTACTATGCAAGGTACAGCAGTTGCTGATGTTTCTAGTGCTTTTTCTTAGACATTTGTTATGTACTATATAATTAAAAACTTCATTTAGCTATTTTTGTAAATGCCTTTTGGTATTGTTTCAGGGTGAGCGCTGCAGATGTGGACTTGCAATGGACGTTCTCCCAGACACCCACTGAGCATGTCTTTCCTGTTCCTAACGTTTCTCACAATGTGGCCTTGAGGGTCAGCGTCCAGTCCTTGCCCAGGCAATCCAACTACCCAGTTTTGACCTGTAGTATTCACACCAACCTTAGCTTTTATGAAAAGCGAATGCAGGAGCGTAAGTTCCATCAGCGCAGCGATCCCAGTGCTGCTCAGCAATGCAGTACTTCCAGTCCACAGCGTTTTTGTGGGAAACAGACATGGACAGTGACACCTGAAGGTCTACTTAATGGAAAAAAGATGCCTGAATTTACTACATCTTTTAGAAATTTAAAACTTTATCCATCTACCAGACTTGGATCTGACTTTGGGGCATCGCAGTCTAAAGTTCAGTGCTATCATGCCACAGCAGACAAGACACAATCCCATGAAACACCGGTTAGAACTTTTAAATCCTATTCTCTAGCTGATTCCCGTGTTTCAAATAGTCATTGCTCTCATCAGCCCACAGGAGAAACCAATCCTTTGATAGGCTCTTTGCTTCAAGAACGACAAGAAGTCATTGCAAGGATTGCTCAGCACTTGATTCACTGTGATCCAGCTACTTCACCAGTTGTTGCTGGGCATCCATTCAGCACACATGAAAACATCTCTGCTACACCAAAAGCTTTTCGGAGTACTTTCGAAGAGGAAAACTTGCCAAGGAAAAGCAAGGAAAGCTCCCCTGTTCCTGCTGCCAACTTAGACAATGCAATACAGGAAGATGGTGGTGAAGGCAAAACTAGAGCCGTGCCAGAGGTCACACTGCTCGATGCCCGTGTTCCAGGGAACCACTGTGGCCGTCAGCCGGCAGGAGAGAGTAACCCCCTGATCAATTCCCTGCTCCAGGAGCGGCAGGAGGTGATAGCAAGGATTGCCCAACACTTGATTCATTGTGATCCAGCTACGTCCCATGTTGCTGCACATCCATTCAAAGTGCATGAGGCTAGTCCAGTCACGTCAAAAATTTTCCGAAGTACATACGAAGATGAAAATTTGCTGAAGAAAGGCAAGGAACCGTCTTTTGTTTCTTTTGCCAAATCAAATTTTTCTTTGTTAGAAGACAGCAGTAAATCAGGGACAAAGACCCCTGATACTCCTATCAGTCCTTCTAAGTTTGATGGAGAATTGAAGACTTCTCTGAAAGTCCAAGCAAGAAGAAAATTGGTTTTAGCAAAACCCAGTGAAGCTGTCCAAAATGCATTTCATCAGACTTCAAATAAAACTTCTCATGCATTTAGTACCATTCACACGTCATCATCATCATGTATTAAAGAAAATAAATCTGAAGTTCCAGATAAATTGGAAATACATTCTGGTTATGCACAGAAAGACCAGATAACCAATAGAATTAAACAGGGTTCAAATTCCAGCAGCATTGATGAACAGATTTGCACAAATAAACTCAAAGAAAGAGCAGTTGTTAGTGAGAACAATGGCACAGACAGTTTTAATAATTTACAGATAGAAAAATGCAGAATACTTGAAGGTACAAAAAAAGCAACTGTGATGCCGGTATCTGACTCTTTGCACAAAAATGAGCTCAAGTGTTTAGATAGAGACTCCAAAAAACCAAATATTTATGAGCAAAATACTCAGCTTGTTAGTATTGAAAATTATTTAAATAAAGACCATGACAGTTTCAAAAACAAAACCAAACAAGATAAAACAAAAACTGCACATGATGAGAATGAAGACCCAACAGGCCTCGATTTTCAAAGCACTTCTCAGAAGAAACCTGCGGAAGACAACGTAGTTAAGTGTGAGCGGCAGAAGAACCCAGACGTACAGGTAAATACATATGGGAACAGACAAAAGCTCCTATAGCTGCCCTTTGTCAGATAGCTTGTACCCTCTATCTGCTAAGGGCCAGCAGGAAGAGGAATTTAAGCCTGACCTTGTAGGTAGCAGCATATTACCCTTGTAATCTTGGCCTGCAGTAACTCAGGAAGAATTACTTCATGGAAAGGGTTAAGCATGAGAATGGACTGCCCAGGTGGTGGAGTCACCATCCCTGGAGGTGTTCAAGAAACAACTTAGTGCCGTGGTCTAGTTGACAAGGTGACCTGTCAAATGATTCTGTGTGATAGGTAACTTGGCTGGTGGTGCCTCCCCTAAACTTCATCAGTTTAACACGGAGAACGCTGTCCTATTCCCCTCATGGTGACAGAGTTATGAACAACTGTTTCCATGGGCGGTGAGGCATCCTGTATTTGTAGAAATATCCTCATCTGAGTATGGAATGTGATCTTTTGGGAGCAGTCTGTGTAACTGTAGATTGAATCAAGGGGAATTTATACTGAATGTTTCATCCCATGCAAGTGTGATGTAGATCCACCGGGGTCAGGAGTCTTCTCCCTTACAGCAAGCGAGTGGTATCATGATAGGTCACTGAAATATCCCATTGATAACCTGAGTAAATCTGTTTTGCTGGCAGAATGCACCGTCTCTCAAACACACAAATACATGGAGAAAACACAGTTTTCGATCCCTGGATGGAACTTCAACCAAGGCTTTTCATCCCAGAACTGGACTGCCTCTGCTTTCAAGTCCTGTAAGTTACTCTTGAAATTCTTTTAGCTGAGAAATGGACTATTTGGTCTTCTAATGTCTGTGCATGGTATAAAATTTGACAAAATACCTAGGTGAAGTGTGTGTGTTTCCTTTGTGTCACAGTGAATACTCTTATGAGTGGAAATCAATGCTTAAATGAGAGCTAACATGGAAATCAGGCTGAACGATGATTTTGGAAAAGAAAATATTTAAGACATAGTTGTTGAGATTGTATCAAGATTAACAAAAGGTGGCATTAGAAAAACTGATGGAAACAATGCTTTGGTGTTATTTTAGAGCACAAAAGAAAGCATTTTGAAGATCAGTGTTTTAAGTGTAAGTTAACATTTTCTCATTTAGGAGGTTTTGTGTTAGTTTTTAATACCTGATGGCCTATTCTCCAAAGCCTTTGTTTCTGTGAACAGCTTGTACTGTACATTCTTCAGTAACCAGAGGTGTCATGAAATGACATAGTGAACAAAGCTGCTCTGATAAGGCAGACACTGGAGAAGTGTTACAGTTCTTGGTTGGTTGTTTGGAATTTTTAAAAAATAGGCAGTTTCTTCATTGCCTGTAAAGGCTGACATATTTTCAGGGAAATTGGATGGAAATTGATACAGCCTGTTTATTAGTAATCTGTCATGTTCCAAAGAGACATCAGCTTCCTGAATGTCTTTATTGAAATACTTCCTGTTAATCAGAATTTACAGTCTCATCATTAATAATCCTAGAACTTTCTCCACTAAGTTTAAAATTATAGGATTACATTCTCTGCTCTCTTTTTTATAATTTTGTAATTTTGAAAATTCTTGGCAAAATGTGCTTACTTGGCAAAATTGTCTGTGGTAGCAGTTCAGTTTTCAAATTAGCATCTTCTTTCCTTGTTGAGGTTCCTCAAAGGAAAACACAGTCTGGGTGCTTTGATCTGGATTCATCATTGTTAAAATGTCTGTCTGCAAGAAGGTATGTTTTATTTACCAGAAACATTGAGATTTTTGAGGGAGCTCTAATGTATGTATATATATATATTATCTGCAAAATCAAAGCATGTTAGCAAAGACAAAAAATGCTTTCAAAAGAATCCTTATTTTGATACAACACTCGGCAGCCAAGTTGCCCTGGGAGTTTCCAAGTTAGCACAGCCCTGGGAGATAACCATGGAACGGGAGCTGCCGGCAGAATGAGTTCTGTCCCATGCAGGGGTAGACATACTGTCAGATACACTTGGGTTTGCAGATGGGAAAGCTAGTAATCGTTGATTCCCCTTCAAACCAATGTTATTTTTGTGTTGTATCTTTTTCTTAGTGTTGAACACATTAAGCATTTTGTCTTAACTTGTTCAAAGAACCAGACTTTTACAAAGGGCCAATTGTGACCTTTCATACATTAATGCATGTAACATAAACAGCTTTTGGTATGGTAGTTTGATGTTGGAAATATGAGGTATATTGCAGAATATGAGACACATACAAGAGAAAATAATCGGATATTTTGATTCCTGCTAGTGGAGCTAAAGAACAATTTTTTATTGTCTTTATCCCTTGTAATGTAAAGCTGGTGAAGATATTTTTTTAGTTAACTACAAAATGTTCTGCTAAAGTTTTAATAGGCAATGTTCAGCTGTTACTTCTTTAGGAAACATTTTGTAGTACAGTAAATAAATTATTCTTTCTAGAGCTGTTTATATCCAGAAGACAAAAGCAAATGTGTTTATCCTTTATATTTATTCTGTCTTTTTTTAATAGCCCACAACAATGTATAAACAGAGATGGTGATCCAGACAGCCATGGGAAACCATTTCTAAGTTCTAGTGCTCCACCAGTAACAAGTCTGAGCCTTCTGGGAAACTTTGAGGTATTGCATATTCTCTAGAATTCTTGTGGTATTTTTAATACTCTTTTGTACTGCTTTTAAAAGTGTATTACTGTGAACAATTCCAGCTTTATTAGAATGTAAAAGTTCCTAACTGAACTGAATAAAATTTGTTTTCATTTCCAGCTGTAAAGGCACTTATTTCATGCCCCAGACATCTTCTGTCTCAGAGAATCAAATACGAGTTGCTTAAGCTTTTGTTTCTCACTGCAGTCAAGTTAGAAGATGTTCTGTTGCCATAAATGAGATTTAATAACCTGTAATTGTTCGTGTTTATAATGTACTTACTTAGAAAAAAGGATTCACATTTTCACTCTTAAAGTCTACTTAGTATGTCACAAAAGCTGGATTAAATCAGTGTGTTAAACAGAACATGTTTGAAGTGTAGGCTCCAGCTCTTCACTTCGTGTAACATATCCAGTAACAGCAACTAATAGCCAGTGCATTAACGGGTTGTATTGTACTGTCTTGTGAAACATGGAGTTGAATTTGCTGGGGAAGGTTCCAGAATCTAGGTTAATGTTTCTTTTTCAGATAGTATATGTTGAAAATCAAGCATAGATCCTGCTGCAATAAAGTTCTCTGTGGGCTTTTGCACTTGTTTCCTGATTAGTTACGCTCTGTTTTATTTGAGGTGTTCCCAACCAACCTAAGCTGTCTGTGCTTTGTCTTTCAGGAATCTGTCCTGAATTTCCGCTTGGACCCGCTCGGTGTCGTGGAGGGTTTCACAGCAGAGGTGGGAGCAAGTGGAGTCTTTTGTCCCACGCACATGACTCTGCCAGTTGAAGTGTCATTCTACAGCGTTTCAGATGACAATGCGCCCTCTCCTTACATGGTAAATGTGTGGTTGGATTTATTTTAAATAAATTCTGATATGTGGAGGTGAAGAGCAAGAGCTTGGTGAGTAGAGGGTTCAGAAAGTAAAGATTTGCAGGGATCTGGCTTACTTTCAACTGCCTGTGACAAGAGTTCTCCTGTCCCTCTTCCTTTCCCTAACTAGTGCTTTTCCTTCTACTTCTCTGCCCCACTGTTCAGTTGTTCTCATCTTGGGATATTGAATGTATTTGTCTCCTCCCACACTGCAGTGATCAACCCCCAACATCTCTTTTTATCCATCTAACTTAAAATAGCAGTGAGGCAATAGCTGGACTTAACGGGATACATTTTGTTGTCCCAACAAGCAGCTGCTCTGGGCAGCTAGCCACTCTGCAGAGCAGCTTAGGTGCAGGCCAAGGGGCAGTTGCTGATTACTTAATTAATTAAGGCAATTGCTTTAGACTTGGAAGTTATTCAGCCCTTTCTTTTAAAGCAGATATTGTCAGGGCTGTCCTGACACATGGCACTCTCACAGGCTGCATGGTTTGCTGATGTTTGCAGTGATGCAGTGTCTGTGCTCTCGGTCTCCGGGTGCTAATTCTGTTCCACCTTTCCACAGTGACAGCATGGGTTTTGCATGTCTAAAAGTGCTCTTCTGTAAAAAGCAAATGGTGTCTTGTATGCTGGCATTGAATCAGAGGCTGGATTTGTTCTGAATGCCTGTTAAGGAACCTTAATTTTATGTAGGTGACAGATCCAATTTTTAGAGATTTTCATATGTGTTTTCATATATCTGTCTAATATACAGTAAAGGGTTTGTTTAAATGTGTTAAGCAATGAACATCTGAGTATCCCAATGTTTAGATTTTAAATTCATAGCAGTTGCCATTTCCGACCTTCTGTTTTGGAAAGTATTCAAAAAATGAAATTGCTTGGAGTTTAAGTAATAGCTTTGAGTTTAAACTTGTATGTCTTAACCACTGCAAAAAGTATCTATACTTTTGCTTTCACCTTTCTAGATTATTTCATGTGATTCCTCAAATGGTTAAAGTAGCATTGCTTATTTTCCTAGCTGGGTTTCATTGTTTTAGGCTTTTCCACATGCTATTTCCAAATATGCTGTTATGGCTGAGTCTCCCAGGATTAATACAGCATTTGTGTAGTGCCTTCATCATCAGAAACATTGTTTCTGTTTGTATAGCCAGTTTCTCTGCTGGGGCGTTTTTGCGGCTGGTTGTTGGGTTGGGGATTGGAAAGCCGGGTGCCCTGGGGTGCAGCGGCGGTGGCCAGGCGCGCGGCAGCGCCCCGAGCGCGGCCTCGGCGCGTCACGGCGCCCTGAGGGGCACCCGGGGTGCTCTGTAGATCACAGCTGGTACAAAAGCAGGTGTCATCCTTCCTAAAGTTTGGATTAGAATGGTGCATCTGCTGCCTTTGGAAAGCAAAAATGAGTTCTGTGAGATTTGGAGTACTATTGGTGCAATTGTAGATAATCTAGAAATAGAAAGGAGGAGACAAATGTTTCATTTTAACCTCCCAGCTGCTTTGAAAAGAAAGTTCTGTTTTGTCCTAGCTCCCTGATGTGGAGAAGATGTGGAAATTTGAATCTTGTTTCAAGAGGAGAATCTACCTCTTACTGCACAGCTTTTTAATAGTCTGACAAAGTATCTGTAAGGCCCCTACTGTTGATGTTTTAACTCCATCTTAAATGCATTGCCTTCTCTATATTTAGTTTTTATAAATTACTGGTTATGTTTCAAATAAATGCAATTACATGACTAGAACATTTTGATTTGTTTATCTCTGTGACCTAAATATGTGTTTTGTTTTTGTAGGGTGTAATTACTTTAGAATCCCTTGGTAAAAGGGGTTATCGGGTACCGCCTTCAGGAACAATACAAGTGGTACGTACTCAGCAGATAAGGGTGCCTTGAAACCACTAATATCAAGAAAGTCATGCAAAGATGAGGTTATTGGAGATGAGCATGAAGCTAGCAGTGGAAATGTGCATCTCTGTAGGTACTGTAGTAATTCAAAGTAGAAATCTGTATGTGGGACAAAAAAGATCCCCAGTCTTGGAACACTTCTGTGCTCTGAGGAGTCTTAAAATCATTCCAGTAGATTTGGAATACTTGAGGACATTGTGGCTTTGAAAAAGGGATGGGGAAGTAATTAGGCCACAGTCCAAATCCTGAAATTCTTCTAAAGTGATTAAGATTGAATAATTGTATCTACCTTTTGTAATATTTTAACATCACTTTTACTTTTGTAATAAAATCACAAAGTAGACCACAGTCATTGCTTAGAACCAATGAACTGACTCTTTCTTTTAAGAACCCAGTCCAAGATAACACATTCATAATTTCAGGTGTAAAAGCGGAGCCCACCACTGTGCTTCCTGCGAGTGTGTTGTGTCTGGAAAACAGTGTAGACAAAAAGCTGACTGGAAAAATAAACAAAAACGGGGATGCTGATTAGCAAAGTAAGAGTAGTCATATACTAGTGTTTCATTCAGATTAGACTGTGTTTAGCATTATTTTTAAAAACGGGAATTGCTGGTAGCTGAAGTGTTGAAAACCAGAAAGGCTTCACAGTGTCTTTACATGAATGTTTCTGTATGGCACAGAAACAAAGTGCATAGAGAACTATTTTGACAGATCGAGTTTGGGTTAGATTTGTTGGATCTTTTTAGAAAATTTGTCATCTCTAATGAGTATCGTACTGAACTGTTTGTCTTCTCAGACCTTATTTAACCCTAACAAAACTGTGGTGAAGATGTTTGTGGTGATCTATGACTTGAGAGAAATGCCAGCTAATCATCAAACATTCCTACGGCAAAGAACTTTTTCTGTTCCTGTGAGACGAGAAATCAAGCGAACTGTCAATAAAGACAATAGTCACCAGACTGAAGAAAGGCTACTACGCTACCTCATACATCTGAGGTAAGCTCCATGAAGTTAAAAAAAACAAAATGAAACAAAAAAACCCCCCAACAAACCCAAGCCAAAACCACAAAAAAGTATCTGCTAAAATTTAACTCGTAATTTCTTTCCCAGTCAGCCTTTCTGTATACAGAAATAAGAAAGAATGAAAAGAAAAAAATAAAAAAGAATGCTAACTTAGTCGTTAAGCTAGACAGTAGAGGAAAATGAGGTAATAAATAATTTGGATTCTCCTTGGGAGAAAAAGAGTTAAAAAATAACATAAAGCTCTCTCTTGGCATTGAAATATTTTGTATAGCATTGTAAAGCTTAAATCTTTTCTTAGTGAGACAGAAATTGTTCTGGCTGAATCGATGCACTTTTTTTGAGGTTACAGGAAATAGTGAAAGTGGATGTTATATGGGCAAAAGCCAAAACTAAGGAAGAGGAAGGTGCTCTGGTGTGCTTCACATGTGCCTGTTCACCAGAATAGCTTGTAACATGAAAAATGGCCTGAGCTACTCCTAAAAATACAGTGTTCGGTAGCAAAAATGTATATACCTGTTTCATGATGCAATACTGGTGATTATGCCTTTCACTTTATGAAATATTCACTCAATCTTCCTTAAATGATTTACAAAGCACTGCCTGAAACCAGACACTGTGCTGCTGCTCTTGGGGTGCCCTGGAGACTGCAGTAGGAAACAAAGGGAAATGATGGATATGCTATGTCCTCCTGCAGTTTGCAGACTTTTTGCGTGTGTTTTTGTAGTAAGAAATGCCTGTACACACAGAGCCAGTGCTTTCACTGCAGCACTTGGAAACCCACCAGCAGCTGACATTCTGAAGTGAGCAAGCAGAACAGAATCTAGTATCTTCTCTATTGTTGTACAATTATTTCTGGTACATATTATTTTTCCTATTTAGTGGCATTGATTTCTATCCAACAGACTTTTGAAACACAACCTTGTCTAGAACAGTGATTCTAAGCCAGACTCTTCCATTAAATGAAAGTTGACAGTCATAAAAAAAGCGTGTTGGTTTACTGGAGTGTGAAAATAGTCATGATAAGGCTATTGAACAGTGTTTTCATTCTGAGATTTAGCCTGGATTGAAATTCAGCCTTTCAGGCCACACTAACTTGCAAGGTTTAACCTAACCACCTTCTAAAATTTTTCTTTTGGGGCAAATTCTGAAAAAGTGTGTAGCCCCAATAGAAGGCTCTGTTCAGGTGTAACGTTGATCTGACTGTGTGGAGGAACTGGGGACAGACCTCAGCTGCAGTGGTGGGTAAAAGGTGTAAAAGTCTGTGGCCAGCTGGGTCTGGCATACCTGCAGAAAAAGTAGTGGTCTTATGTCCCCTTTCAGTTTCTACTTTAATGTAGCTTGTAAATTTCTCGTTGACAGACCCAAGAGTTACTTCTATTTGAAGGCAAACCTGCTTTCTGCTCTCATGTGTTACAGCTAGAAGTTTTTTTTAAGAGCTTCCTATTTCTGATACCTGCTGAAAGACAGAAACGTTGCAGTTCTGATACTTCTCATTTTGAAATATCTGTACAATTTACCTCAGCTTTCAGACCTCTAGTAGGGATCAGTTCATGGATTTATGATGTGTAATTGGAAATGCATCCATTTCTGATGGGAAAACCAAAATCATAATTATGATGTTTAGCTGCTTACTTTGGAAAGTGAATAGCAACAGAGTATGCCACAAGTTTTTTCTTCAGTGATAAACCCAAGCTTTGTGTCCTTTCTCATAATGTAAGAATGGCAGAACTCCTTGAAATATTAAAGTAGCTTATGTTGATCTGTCCTGTTTATTATGCTTAGCACTTACAATTTTACAAAAGACTCAGTTGTCCATTTAGTAGCCTTCTTTACTAAAGATGGATTTTAATTAGGAGGGCTTAAAAAAATCTTAGTAGCATAATAATTCATGTAAGTTGGTTTTAAAGGTTCATTTTTAAAAGCAGCAGAGTTTCCTCAAGACTGCTTTACTGAAAAGTTATGCAAACCTAAAAAGTTTTAACTATTCAGATTTATTTCTGTTTGTTACTTAAGTCGACTTAGAACAGCCTTTCGGTTTTAGTTGCAGTAGTTATTGAGCACAAGCATCTTAAGCTTACGTATTGAAATTTTGTTCAAAAAAACAAATGAAGTCACCACCAGTGAGCTGCATTGTGGTCGCATCTGCTTGCGAGGCCTTAATCACAGTTGTCAGCACTCACATTATGAAAGCTCCTTTTCAAGTGGTAATTCAGCAAAAACGCTTGTATAGGTCTGGAGCTTAACACTGGCGGCCAGATTTTCTACAACAGTCTTTAAAGTGTCGGATTTATTGTGTGTGCAGCTTCTGCGTGCAGTTCTGTATGTTTGAGGTTCTGTTCAATATGCCAATAGACTGTACTTGTACCCACAGCTACAGGATTGAGATACCAAATGTAGCTTGCACACACAGCAGAGCTTTATTTGTTATTAAATACCCCCAAGAGTTGTACCTGCAGTTTGCTTTTTGAAGATGCTTTGGGGATAATTTTTTTTGTTGCATGTGAAGCAATGACTTTTTTTCTTGTAATTAAATCTACTTGAGTGTAAGAGCTGTGAGCTCAGCTTGCTTGTGCCTCATTTCTGCCTGGCGTGGGGATGAGGACCATCTGTGGGTTTCTAGGTCACATTCTGGCACCTTTGTAATAAGTAATTAAACAGCTAACCTGCCCACAGCTCAGCATTTTTTAAGTTTTTAAAGCTTGGTCAACAGCCTTAGTTACTGACACAATGCCAGGAATTGCATGGAGCATGGTTGCTGTTGCTTAACAGCTAAGCAGTTGTTAGTTAGGTGTTGTTAGTGAGGGCTCAGTGGAAGGTAAGCTAGAAACTGGTTGTTAAAAGTAGTGATTCCTCAAGG
>WAAG01010909.1:0-21348 GCA_013390105.1 Tichodroma muraria | reverse complement strand
GCTTCAGCTGTTCACAAATAAATAACTTCCTAAAAGTTCTGATCTTTTTAGCTGGTGCCCATTTGACACTTAGTGCTTTCAAATCAGATTGATTGCCTCTCCAGACAGGGTCCCACGGCAGGGTAGGGATGATGGGCGCCTCATCCTTTCAAGGGCATTCTTTCTCTTTCAGGTTCTGACTGGGGTGGTACAAAACATTTCGTAGAGACCTAAACTCAGCTGGTTTATCAGTGGGCTCAACACAGCACTGAGAGAGAGCAGGCACCAGCTTGGTCTGCACGTTGTTGATGTCCAGAGATAGCTTAGCAGACAAGCTTGACTGGATCTTTTCTGAAGGACAGTATTACCCCATTGTTTTCATGCAACTTACCCATCCTGCCCTCTAAACTTATATGCATAGAAGCCCCTTTTTTCATATTACAGTTGTGTAAGAACCCTAAGACAGCAGTTACATACCCAGTAAAACAGCTGAAGCATTGCATCTGCTCTTAGAAGTAACTTATCAGCCAGAAGTGAGGAGAAACCAGTACCCCATGTCCTGCACCACTAGGTACAGACCTCCCTTAAATGTTCTGTAGATCAGCAGGGGTGGCTAAAAGCAAGAAAATTACATAAGGAAGCTATTAACAGCACGATGGGCAAAGCAGTCTGCTCTAGAGGAGCCTGCTGACCTAAAGGAGCAAAGATGAGGTTCAGCTGGAATTAAAAAACAACGAACTAAGGTGAGAATTCCTCTGGAAAACTGCATCTGTGTTTAACAGAGGGTATGTGGATGCACAGCTCTACAGCTGTAAAATTACCCAGGTACTGTGAGCATTCAGCAAGCAGACTTTATCACCCCAAATCTACATTTACAGGTATGCAGTAAAACTTGAGCATTAAACCAACACAACTGAGATGTTTTACAGAGCTCCAGAAGTGAGATAACCTTATGAGTTCGTCCACCCATCAGCACAGCACTGAGCTTCTTCCACTGGAGCTAATTTAGAAATCCTGGTTCTATTGCAACAGAGTTTCATGGGCTTTCAGATGACTATAGCATTCTTCATGACCAAAAAAAAAATTCGTAGAAGTTAATTTTCTTAAATGCACACCCAGTGTGAGTTGGTGTCTCATAGCAGAAAGGTACAACACAGTAAGAGAAATTATTGCTTCTGCTGCCCCCTTGATTTTTCACTAAGAGATGCTACCAAGAACTGGACAAGTAGGGAGCTGCCAGTTAAGCACAATTTTTGCTTAAATACAATGAAAGTCCTATGCCAGCTTATGGTATGTATTACAGGACCAGCGCTACTTTCTTAAAACAAGAAGTTGTTATTTTCATTTATCACAGTAGTTCAGGTGTGTTTTGGTCTTCTTTTGTCCTTGTCATCCTCTCAATTTGCTGACTCCATTTAGTTTCATCATAAAATTTGAAGAGGTTAGTACTTTTGTGTCACTCTCGAGTACTTCTGAAGGCTGCAGGAGTTTACTTTCTGCATTTTCAGTCCATTGAGCTGCAGATAGATGTTCTTTCTCATCTAAAACTCATCATTTCCTTACCATTGGAGAAAAAAAAAGGTACATTTAGGAAATTAGTGTGTGGCTTTCTTCAATTTGTTCCACATACAACTGCTCATCAACAGTACAGCAAGGAATTGGCACACAGCTACGAGTGTGTGTTCAAATTAAAAGTGTACCCTGTGCTTTTAGTCTGGTGCTGTGCAGAGATTATGGGAGGAAAATACTTTCATCAGGCAACTAAAAGCACATTAGTGCCAGGGAAAGCTGCTGCCACCTCCTACCTTCTTTATAAGGCAGTAAACAAGGAGAGAAGCCACAGCAGAGTCACTGTGTGTGCAAATTGTGCTTGTGAGTCTTGAACACTTGGCTGGCATCAATGGCCACAACTTTGGTGTCTCCACTCACCTCCCCTCCTGTTTTAAGGGCAGGGAAGTTTAAGTAGTAGCCTCACAAAACATGTATTGGGTAGTGTTTGAAGAAAAACTCCTTATTTGTTCACTATAATAATATTGAGAATCATAGAAACATTAAAATTGGAAAAGACCTTTAAGGTCATCAAGTCCAACTGTTGAAGCACAGGAAGTTGAAGAATGAAGATGCAAAGTAAAAGGCTGACATTTCCCACCCAGACCCTGCAGTGATGATGGCTGGCTGTGGAGCAGGCTTTGGCTCTGAGGCAGGGAGGATTGATTTGTAATTACCGTATGATAATTAAATTAAAGGTGATTAATAAATTAATCAGAATATAGAATAATCAGATACAGAATTAATAACAGAAATTAAAGGTGATATCAGTGGGTTTGTAACAGGTGATGAATAAAATGCTTTAACTTCTTTCAAATTTTTTAGGGGGGTGAGGAGATTACTTTCTCATTACATTTTTAGCCTGGGAAAGAGAGAAAAAAAATTGAACCTAAGGAAATTATTTCACTTCACGTGAAATAATGAATTTTTTGGACAAGTCCAATTTGAGGACAAGTTTTCCATTCTGACTGTCTTTCACCTCACTCTCTGAAATTCAAAATGCAGTTTTCACTTTTTTCTGTTTTAAAAATACTGTGTGCTCTGCTTTCAAATATGGCCACGGTTAGCTTTTGTGCCATACAGTGCCACAACCTCTCAGAGAAATGTGCTCTTTATAGAATAAGATGTGCATTTTAAATTTTTTTTTTAGGTTACCATATAAACCATGAACTAAATCTTTTCCTGCCTTTCTTGCACCCCCAAAAGTGAGGATCTGGGAGTTACAGTATGGAGCAACCTATTGTGGCTCCTTCACTTATGCAAAGAGGTCATGGATGATGGAGTATGGAATACAAAAGGTGTAGAGCACTCTGCATCTGTGAGGAGAAGATCAAAACAAATCTCCTTTATCTAATGCAGAACCTATTACTGAATCATTTGTGGGGATGTGAAGGGTCCAAGTGTGTTTCAATAATCTGAGTTACAAACAGACCATAATCTGCACAATTAAGCTCCTTGGAGTTGGCAGGATTTTGTGCAGTTGGCAGTTTTCCTCTTGAATAAAGATCAGAAAGAGGGGAGTGAATTAAGCTATGAGTAACTTTTTAAAGGTATTCTGTAATTCCATTGAATGTTAGAAATATTTTCTTCATTGCGCTGGTGTCTCTAGGGAAGAGTGAGTTGTGTGTCCTAATTTAAAAGCCTTTCTATTCCAAGAGTGGGGGCAGGCTGCGCAATAAACCGAGGAGGCAAATGGAATAGGAGACCTCCCTCTGTCTCCCTGTGGGTGGGACCTCAGCTGCCAGCATGTGTCCCGACTGTAGCACGCCCTGGGGAGCTCTGCTCATGGGAATGTCACCTTAGAGTTGCCCTGAACAGCTATCCCTGACTGTTTTCTAGGTTCAAGTGTTTCTGGCACCCTGGGAGAAATGCCTGAGACTTTGCTCACTCCATCCTGGGTGGATGTTCTTGCTATCCAGACCATGATTTCTTCTTACAAATGCAAGAAATTTCTTCTTACAAATGCTTCTCTTTCCCGCAAGGAGATAGAGTGCGTGCAGTTCCACCCAAATGGGTGGTGCAGGGTTTCTCTCACTGTAGGACAGCCTCTTTTCTTGATTACAATGATGAGAAAGTGTTTTCATTTAAATAGAAAAATGCTTGAATGGTTTTCTCATCCCTTGCCCCTCCTCTTGCCAAGCAAATGCACGGCCGGGGCACGGAGTTTATCGCAGGCCAAGGAGGGAATTCTCTTAGGAGACCCTTGTTGAAATGCTGGCAAGACATCACTGAGCAGTTCCAAAAGCCTCAGGAAGCCCCAAAAGTCTCTGAATTTTCCCACCACCAGTCTTGAATGTAGTTGCCTCTTTGGCTCTGCAAATTTTGGTTGAACATCAAGGTATGTCCTCGCAGGCTCCACTGTGTGCTCATCAGCACCGGGGCAGCCCCAGAGGACGGGAAGGAAAGTTGATTGGAAAGGGAAACCACCCACATACTAATCTTTTTGTTTCCCATAGTTTTGTTTCTTTTTCTTCACCTTTTCTCCTCCACAAAATACACTCAAGGAAAGGCATCATTTGCCAGAATCTTTTCTGGGAGAGTGAGCTAGAGAAGCTGTGCTGCCTTTGCGGCACGCAGATTCTCAGATCCTTCAAAAGCCTCTGTCCAGCTGCCTCGCCCTCGCTGCTGCTCTGTGGTGCGGTCTGACTTCCTTCATCTTTTGTGTGTTGCCACTACAGCGTAAAATCAGGGGGAAACAATTTTCCTCCACTTACACTTCACCATTTTGGGGCAAATTAATTCTGCTACTGCTTACTCAAAGAGATGCTTGCAGAATCATGGAGGGAGGCGGGAGACGAGAGGTGGAATTTTTCTTCTCTGTGTATGGAAATCAAATATGGCCTTGCCAAAGTCTTCTTTTTTTCTGTACTCCTCACCCCCTGCCTTTTTTATCTTTCTTATTGTTATTTAGGTGTTAGGTGTTACTAAATACCATTTCAAACGACAGCTTAACTTACTATTTTAACCAAAACCGTAATAGAAAAGTATTTTCCCTGAATTGTTAAAATGCAACTCGATTCCTGCTCAGTTACCCACACTGTAAACAAGAATGTGTATTTGCTCTTGATATATGGAATATATTTTTTGTTAAATCAGAGAATGGTTTAAGAATTAAACTAGCAACAAGATGAGGAAAAAACCCTCAGAGCTGTAATCAAACATCCATTCCAACAGCGGAAACATGCTATTACATCTTTCAGCTGATTTATTGTACCCAAAGAGATTTCATAATCATTCTCAGTATTAAAACAAGGGGAATAGAGGCACATTTCAATAACAATGATTGTTGTTTGGAGAATGCCAATCATGTCTAGGAGTGTTATTTACATCAGACAATATGTAGATATTGTGCCTCCAAGCCTGTTCCTGTTCGGTTTTGTTCTTTGACTTACACAAATGAATGCTAAGAAATGTTGACAAGGAGGTTCAATAGCTAAATACAATAACCAAGGTCCTGCTGACTTTCTTTGGGGAGGAGAGGAACCTTTGCCACGTGTGTAATGCAAGCTGATGTAGAGATAAATGTGGCTATAAATGTCTGAGCTGTCTTTGGTGTGAAAGGTGGGGAGAAATTCAATCCCTGTACCAATTTTAATTTGTACTCACACATTAGCTATAGCTAATTTGAGAACAATTAAAAGGCAGGAATGAGAAAAGCAGATGTGGAGCAGTGGAATGTATTGCAGAGAAGCAGGCTTCACTATGTGCTATTTTCTAACACGCAGTTTTATTTTTGCTGGAGTCTGCCACAAATCCTAAAATACCATTACAGAGTTAGCAGATGGTTCCCAAGTATTCATACCTGATAAAGCCTCCTGGGTGATCAAGCACTGAAAAATCAATATATTTTTCAACTTTCAATGGCTAGCTATTCAGTTTCATTACATCTCGCTATTCCTCCATGGCTACTGTGATATGGACACTTACTTCACCATTGCATTAAGCTCTAATCTCCAGGCCAGCTGATAGAGGCAGTTAATGAATAGCTGGAGTACCACCTCGGTATGCTTGACAATTCTTCTGATCTCACTAGGATGTTTCAAGTACTGTGATCTTGTGCTTAGTAACACCCCAGTTCTTCCCCCTCTTTTTTTTCCACACATGCACAGACACCCCTCTCCAGCTGTCACCTTGCTGAGCTTTGAAAGGAAAATGCAGTAAATACACATTTTAGCAGAAATATTTGGCTGTGACATTTGACTCTTCTAAATAAAGAATATCAGCAAGTCACAGTAAGTGGGATCCATGCCCTCTGGGTGACCACAGGAGCCATATTCTTAAATCTATCATTTTCAATAAAGCAACAACTACAGACAGGTCTTTAAAAAGTCCTGCTTTGGTCTCCAGATTATCTACATCCCCCACAAAACAGCCATGCTCTCTGACTGACTGGTAATGCTTTCTTTAAATTTTTCTTTTCCCTTCTCCTAACTTAAACTTGTAGCATGGGAAAGTTAACTGGTGGTAAACAGCTAAGTGTGATTACGACTTTGTAATTATTACAGATACCTGAGTATTGGTCTTTTTCATGCATTTTGGACTTCCTTGGGGTAGATTTCTAATGTGGCACGTCTCTTTATGCTTCAATTTGCATGGAAAAGTAAGTGCAAGTTAAATGCTAGTGAATGCATGAAGTATGTCCCTGCACATGGCCACCCTCATAAACTGGTATCCTATATTTTTTAATTCTCCATTAGTATTAAATATTTTACTGAATTTTACTATTGCAGTTTAAATGAGGTTGTTGTGAAGGTTTATTGTCATTGTTTTCACACATCAGTCCAAGTCCAGCGACACAGACCAGGCTTATTTTACATACACCCAGGCACCATGACATCGGCAAGCCTGGGGCATGCAGAAAGCCTATTGGGCCTGATTAAGGCATGTCTTAAATTTCAGACATAGGTCTTAATTCAGTCAAAAGTGCAGGAGATGAGAACCTCTTTGTTGAAAATGGAAGCATAAATACAAACCACATGAATACTTCCTCTTTCTGAACTGCACGAAGGGCAAGAGCGAGCCTGCGTGTGTGCCATGGCTGTGTGGAGAAGGCTACTGTTAATTAGGACGAGCCCTTCCCATGCTCAGTGTTTGTGCCAGGTGGCTCTCAGGCATCACTGCTGTCCCCCAGGGACCCCCTTCCTCCCAGAGCAGTTAACACAGCAGCGGGAGGAGGCCGGGGCTCCACGCTGGCACACGATCCACGTGCCTGAGCCGCCAGAGCTCGGCGCTGCCGACAGCAGCGCGCTCTCCTTTGATGGTGTCCTCTGTGATGTCTGAAAATAGGAGCTTGTTGCGGTGTGTTTCATGTGTCGAATCCTGTCCAGCGAAATGCCATGGGGGCAAACTCAGCAGGATGTCCTACGGCTCGATTCCTTGCCTTCACTGTGGAAAAAGTGGCTTTAGAATTTTTTTCAGGTTGGTGGGAATTGGTTGCTGAAGTCATTATAAATTTTTTGTCTGTTCTTGATTTGGGCTGCAGGCATTCAACCTGTGCTGCCTGACCGCAGGAGCCAAATAACTTTGGAGAAAAAGACCCGTGTCGTCTGCAGGCAGTTTTATTAACATCTGAAGCACACAATTGTGCCATGTAGGACCCAAGTCCACGCTAGAGCCCTTTCATTACCCTGCTACGCGGCTGGATTTATGCTGGTGGAAGTCCTGGCTAAAAAAGCTTTTGTACAATGATTAATTGACCTTAACAAGTTTAAGGATGCTTATTTGCACACAGTTACGAAGTGTTGCAATATGTCACAAATGAGAGCGGCTTCTATTATAAACATAATGGCATAAACAGTGAAAGCTGGTTATATTTCCTTAAAAGTTCATTGCAGGGAAATGGGGAAGCTTGAGAAGCTAAACAAATCCAGGCAATAATGGAAATGTAGCATGAAATTACTTCTGTAAACAACAGCCATTCATTATTTGAACATTTTTCATAAGAGAGTCAGCAGACGAGCGTTGATGTTAAAGGGTGTGTATGGAGGGGGAGGAGGAAGCAGGGAGATTATGAATTTGGAAAGAAATCTTGCAGGGTTATATCGACAGACGTACATCTGTTTAAAAAAAAAGAGGTATGTAAAGCACTGATTGATCCCTGAATATTAACAATCGATGCCATTTTCTTCATTAACTTCTGAGTGGAGCACAAAGAAAGGTATATTTGATTTAAGGGAAAGAGAAGGGAGCACTATTTAATGTTGATTTGGTGTAGTGAATAACCCCGGAGAGAAATGTAAATACCAGGCTGCAATAACATGACAGCACACTAATCATATTTACAAACGATATTAAATCTGTCCATTGTGCTTGCCTGGCTGCGGATTGGCCCGACTGTAATTGTCACTGTAACCAGCGCTGGCTTGTGGGAGAATTTAACTGCAGTGATATAAGGTGAGTGCTAGGCTTATTATTACTTTATTATTACCCGGTTTATGTTTATTAAAACAATTTGTCATGCAGAACAGGAATGGGAGAATGGGAACATTAAATCGTGCTGTACTCAACCTGAAGAAATGAGTTACAATAAAATTAATGGCAGGCAGGCCACAGCTGACACTTGTAGCCGTGTGGAGCAGCTACACACTGGTTCGTTTCATTTGCTGATCGTTTCTTGTTAGGGTCACGCCATTAAACTTACATATTGAGAACTACTGAAAATCTGAGGCAATGAAGGTAAAGTTTATGAAGCAAAAGTGGGGTTTTTTTTCTGCTGCTAATGCATTCCTTTCAATTATTACAGAAATCAGGAATGCAGATTGAAAGTTTAAATCATACTGAGTTATTAAAGGCGTGTGTTGGAGTGAATGTCCTTCAATTTTACAGAGGCTTAGAGAGCTGAGAAAGAGCTGAGTTTAGGCTAAAGTGAGACCATTCTCTAAAGGCTTTGAGCAAAGAGAACAGCGAGAATAGTGGTCATGAAAGGTCTCATAACAAGTTTAATAAAAGCTGCTTTATTTTCTTTCCCTGGAACTCAAGGGGTCCTTATTTGATATCTTCAAATTTATTTCAGCCCAAATCTTCATTATTTTAAAGTAGAGGCAGGAGGCAATGACCATGGGAATAGCATTGAGCCTCTTGGAATTCAGCAAAGAGGCACAGTGACATAAACCCCTCTTGTGACACAATTACGGAAGAAATTAAAAGTGTCAGGCTCTATGTACTTTAGCTGCATAGAAGAAATCTGGCCTCCTGATGAAACATCTTTGTACATGAAAAAGTAATACCCTGCCCTTGTTTCCCATTATACAACAATGTTAAGGAGTCTTCTGGGGTGATTATTAGGGATTTGGTGAAGCACAATAAATGCTGAAGATTAAATCTGAGCGCTAGCAATTAGTATTGGGGGAGGAAGAGCACTTTTTCTTTTTTTTTCTTTTTCAAAGTATTTATTAATGAAGCTATTTAAAGAAAACCCAGCCAACTGCTGCAGTTAGGAAATGTGAACCTTTCATTTCTGGCAGTTTTATACTTGTGCAAGTCCTACAAAGTCCATGGGGTTATTCTTGATTTATACCAGTGTGAGAAAGTAGAAGATCAGGCTGTCTCTGTGGGTTTTTTTCCCTCATTTTCCTTTTTTTAAACTAACATAGTTTTTTTAAGTCTTGGAGAAAGCCTTCAAAGGGTGTATTGAGCCACATGTTCTCTGCCTGTGTCCCCAGTCACAAAGTCTGGACCAAGGATCCAAGAGTTCAGCATCGAATCACTGTAGTAGAATGCTGGAATGGGAGCTGAACTCAGGAAAATCCAGTTTATTGAAGTGAATGAAGATATTTAAAAGATCTTCTTTTAGAAATCTGTCTTTTCCTTTTGGTTTTTCAATAAGGGAAGTGGTAGATGAATCACTCAGAGAAGTAACTTCATGTTTAGCCTCAGTGGTGGAGTTGTTGCAATCTCAAAGGCTGTTCCAAACCTGAGAAAAACATATGGAACAAAAATTCTCTTATCACTTCCTCTCAAACTGATCACCTCCTTGAAATAACAACCACTTCTCTGAGAGCATCAGTAGGTTCATTTCTGAGGATAAATGAGAGGCCAAAGGCTCTGGCTCATGGGTTATTTTCCCTGCTGAGGTCTAGTGCAACAAGAGCAATCCACAGAGGTGACAAGCTCTCATGGTGGACCTGTCTTGGAAACTCCGTGGCTTTTGGAGTGGCTGTTCTCTGACTTTTTGTCATAGCGCTGCAGGTGCAAATAAAAGAAAAGCAGTTTAGGGAAATGGGAAAATCACTGAGGGGATAATTGTTTCTGTGACATCAAGCTCTGTGGCTGGTGGCCTTCTCTGAGGGCCAAAGTGAAGATGTAAGGAGGCACAGGTGCTCTAAAGAGGGCTTGGATGCTCTGAATCTGGACAGCCAGCAGTGGTCCGTACTGCTGCACTGGGAGGTGCAGTGGGACCATGGCAGACAGCAGATACCCACATCTTTCTGGCTTTAAGTCCTTTCCTGCGCCCTCTTTTACATTCATTGAAAGGAAAACACATTTTATTAAAACATATTGACCTCTTTCCCTTTCCAAATAGGCTTTTAAATGTTACAGCAAAACTCTGACCCAGTATTTTTAAAAGCAGGATTTTAACATAATCTTCCATCTTAATTGGGGGGGGGGGGGGGGTGGGGGGTGTTGTAGCACTCAGTAAACTTGGGGAGAAACCAGTTGGTCCTTTATTCCCTTCTGTGTAAAACTCATGAACTCTGAGTAACACAAACACTGTGAGTGTCTTGCTGAATTGCTGTGCTTATTATACGTGCAAACACCCCTTTGACATGAAGGACAAGGATAAAGTAGAGAATTTGGAGTCATATTTATCACTTGGATTATTAATAATAATAACATTTGGCATCTTTACAGCACTTTACATTTTCAAAATGCTGCATAAACATTAACTAAATGGTNGCTGCTTTATTTTCTTTCCCTGGAACTCAAGGGGTCCTTATTTGATATCTTCAAATTTATTTCAGCCCAAATCTTCATTATTTTAAAGTAGAGGCAGGAGGCAATGACCATGGGAATAGCATTGAGCCTCTTGGAATTCAGCAAAGAGGCACAGTGACATAAACCCCTCTTGTGACACAATTACGGAAGAAATTAAAAGTGTCAGGCTCTATGTACTTTAGCTGCATAGAAGAAATCTGGCCTCCTGATGAAACATCTTTGTACATGAAAAAGTAATACCCTGCCCTTGTTTCCCATTATACAACAATGTTAAGGAGTCTTCTGGGGTGATTATTAGGGATTTGGTGAAGCACAATAAATGCTGAAGATTAAATCTGAGCGCTAGCAATTAGTATTGGGGGAGGAAGAGCACTTTTTCTTTTTTTTTCTTTTTCAAAGTATTTATTAATGAAGCTATTTAAAGAAAACCCAGCCAACTGCTGCAGTTAGGAAATGTGAACCTTTCATTTCTGGCAGTTTTATACTTGTGCAAGTCCTACAAAGTCCATGGGGTTATTCTTGATTTATACCAGTGTGAGAAAGTAGAAGATCAGGCTGTCTCTGTGGGTTTTTTTCCCTCATTTTCCTTTTTTTAAACTAACATAGTTTTTTTAAGTCTTGGAGAAAGCCTTCAAAGGGTGTATTGAGCCACATGTTCTCTGCCTGTGTCCCCAGTCACAAAGTCTGGACCAAGGATCCAAGAGTTCAGCATCGAATCACTGTAGTAGAATGCTGGAATGGGAGCTGAACTCAGGAAAATCCAGTTTATTGAAGTGAATGAAGATATTTAAAAGATCTTCTTTTAGAAATCTGTCTTTTCCTTTTGGTTTTTCAATAAGGGAAGTGGTAGATGAATCACTCAGAGAAGTAACTTCATGTTTAGCCTCAGTGGTGGAGTTGTTGCAATCTCAAAGGCTGTTCCAAACCTGAGAAAAACATATGGAACAAAAATTCTCTTATCACTTCCTCTCAAACTGATCACCTCCTTGAAATAACAACCACTTCTCTGAGAGCATCAGTAGGTTCATTTCTGAGGATAAATGAGAGGCCAAAGGCTCTGGCTCATGGGTTATTTTCCCTGCTGAGGTCTAGTGCAACAAGAGCAATCCACAGAGGTGACAAGCTCTCATGGTGGACCTGTCTTGGAAACTCCGTGGCTTTTGGAGTGGCTGTTCTCTGACTTTTTGTCATAGCGCTGCAGGTGCAAATAAAAGAAAAGCAGTTTAGGGAAATGGGAAAATCACTGAGGGGATAATTGTTTCTGTGACATCAAGCTCTGTGGCTGGTGGCCTTCTCTGAGGGCCAAAGTGAAGATGTAAGGAGGCACAGGTGCTCTAAAGAGGGCTTGGATGCTCTGAATCTGGACAGCCAGCAGTGGTCCGTACTGCTGCACTGGGAGGTGCAGTGGGACCATGGCAGACAGCAGATACCCACATCTTTCTGGCTTTAAGTCCTTTCCTGCGCCCTCTTTTACATTCATTGAAAGGAAAACACATTTTATTAAAACATATTGACCTCTTTCCCTTTCCAAATAGGCTTTTAAATGTTACAGCAAAACTCTGACCCAGTATTTTTAAAAGCAGGATTTTAANAAGTGTGCATAAATGATATTCAGAGCCATTACCCTCTACCCACTGTGAGTCTGCACTGAAATGTGCAGGCTGCTGCTTGCTGGAAAATCTTTACTGCTCATGTGAAGTATCAGTTTTTCCTGGAAGAACCAGGCTGATCATTTTTCATTTTGTTTCACATGCACCCGAAGCCTTTTGTCCATATTATGGATTAATGGTCTGCAAAATTTCAGTTTATTGGGGAAAAAGAAGTTGTTGATTTTACTTACAGGAGCATAAAACCAAATAAAAATAAAGAGGAGAGCTCAGAAAGCAAAACTTTTCTCCTCTTTTTTTTTTTTTTTTTTTTTTAAATCACATCTTAGTTTGATTCTTACCATGGCCATGCATTTTATGCTCTTTTTCCTGACTGTGGGGGTCTGTCTCTGCTCCACCACTACATTTGAATGCTAGATGCCCCTAGGACTGCATGCCATGGACCAATCCAGCCATTCAGAGCTACCTGATGTACTTGTGCCTGGACCAGTATTACAAAAAATGTTTTACTTGTGGTCCATTGAATATGGACTGTTCAGGATCCTTCTATGACCCATTGTTTTCAAAGAAAATATCTGTATTTGCCTTATTCCTCCCCCCAGTTTGCAACTTTCTTTTCTGTAGCCACGTTAGCTTGTATTGCAGTAATGCTTTCTTTTTTTATGGCTTTGGTGCTTTTGTGCCATTTCAGTAAAACAGGAAGTGGGGAAGATTTTAGGAGCATCATCCCTCTCAGTAGCTATGGCAAGTCTGTATCTGAAAACAATTTACTGTGTAACCCCATCAAAGAGGAGCAGAAATCAAGGGAAATGTCAAACAGCAGCTTTCAGGCTGTATTGCATCAACGTAAGCCAGGAGCAAGCAAATAATTCCACTGTCACTTAATTAAAAGTTTTAATACCTTATGTCTTTGACCTTGTTCGTTAGCTGAACACATAAAAGCAAAATGGGTTTCTGCCTTAATCTTACTTTGTGCCATTGCCCTCTGATGAGAGAATCCTCCTGGTACCTCTGATGTGTCATTGAAGCGAAGGGAAGGGCTATGCACACTGCTTGCTCCTATCTTCTGCACAGAGCCTACCTTAAGAAAGTTCCTCTTGCTATCTTTAGTCTTCTCCCTGGAGTATCTGGCACATCAGGACAAGAGGGATCTCAGCCCCACAGCTTCATTTGGGCCTGTTAACTGTAACTACTGATGTCGTTTACAAGGATAAACCCTTAAAGCCAGGCCAAGGTAGACAAAGAAAGAACACTGGAGTAATTCCCTTTGGACAGCTGAGATTGGTGTTCAAGTTATTGAAAATCTGTGTAACTCATTTTCTCTTTTGTCATACTTAAAAAATCCATGAAGTTTGGCTGAGTGCAAACAATAAGCTTTTATAGTTGCTGCCCTTGTTCATAAATGTGTAATCTTCTGGGACCATCAGAAAAGCTTTGGTACAGCAAATTAAAACTCTCTAAACTTTCCTGTGTCTCCTTGGACGTTTTGTAGACCTGCAAATACCAAGCAGTAATCAATATAATGCCTCTCTAATACTTCAAGGAAAACTGGCAGCTCCCGAGTCAGAGAGCACAGCACAGCTTTCTCATGGCTAGACATGGCTCCTGCCAGGGTCACAGAGGAACAGTGGCTCTTGGATGGCACAGGGAAGTCACGAGGGGCCAGCTGGATACAGCTGCGTGCTCTCATTTCCAAGGCTCTCAAGTGCTTTCTGTCCCATCATCAACCCCCTCATTTCAGCAGCACTGTCAGTGAGCTGTGCCCAAAGTCCACGCTGGTCTGTGGGTCACTGTTTTGTGATCTCCTGTTCCCTTCATGTGTCCATGTGGGCACTTCTCCCTAACGAGCTAATTATACTGCAGCCAGCAGGGTGAGTTGCATATTCCCTCTCTCCTCATTGTTTTAGCACAGTTTAACAATACTCTCTTACTACATCCTTCATTTTATCTCTGAGAGAACCGTGTTATTTTTTATTTGTGGCAAGGCATATGGTATTCAATTACAGAGCATTTGCTCTTTCATATCTTGTCAGTGAATAACCTTATCAGTTTAACAGCTTTGGAGAGGAATATTCAGCACGGGCCAGAGAGGGTGAGAATTACGGGTGTGTTCTCTGCCTATTGCCAAAGATCTGAATTCTCTCCCCACTCACTGAGGATTATACCTGAGTCAAAAATTACTTTGCACCCACTGGCAAACAGCAGCCAAGGGGTAGGGTGGCTGAAAGTTTAGTGTTTTCTAGCACTGCCAAGCTCCTCTCTCGTTATTCGAGCCATCACTGCTCCCTGTGAGTGGGGAATGGACTCCTGGAGTGGCTCATGCAAACTGGATGTGTGCAGCAATTCAGGTGGGCAGCGCTGCTGAGTGCCCAGCTGTGCTGATGAAGCACCTAAAGATGAAGCAAGCACAGCTGGACTCGTGTCCAACCATGTTCTAGCTGCAGAATCAGCCTGGGCAAACAGTACCCATGCGCTTCTGAGCCCTGGGTGCCCACCGGGATAAGGCGGCAACCTGGCGCCGGCTCATTTATGGAGCCAAATGGCCCAATGCTGTGCTGAGATGATGAGAAAACTGGAGGGAAGTTTTGTCTGCAAAGAATTTCCTGTAACTTCAGTCCATATCTAATGGCTGCTTATTTTTATAATAAGGAGTGCTCTTTTCTCTAGCGCGGCCCATTCCAAAGCCCATTTACATCAACATTAAAGCTTGCCACTGACCTAGTGGCCTTTGGATCAGGCCCATAGCCTCCTTATCTTCTTCCATATTACTGGCACACCTTTACCTTAGGTCTTGATTTTTGTGGAGCTCTTTAGGTCAAGCTCTATCTCATTGATGTGCCCAGGCTTAAATTGATTCAGAGAGAAACTGACTGTTCTTCTAAAGAGGTGGTCATTTTTCTTAAGCGGCTTCTATTTTTAGATAAAACTCCTTGAGGCAGCAGGCAGCCTTGGTGCCTGGCTGGCAGACTTGCAGTGTACTTTGTGACAAATCCCTTTGGGGCACACCATGTGGCAGCTGGAATTGTACCCAAGGATACCCCATCACTTCCAAAGGCAGGCTGGTATCAGGGAAAATTCAGATTTTTTTCATTCTAGAATTGAAGAAAGAAATAACAGGGTTGAAACTTAAGTAGTCAGTTGCATAGATCCTACAAACATTGCCTGTCTTCTTGAAAATCTTAGAAGTGCACCACTTTTGTTTCCAATGAAGACTTTGTTTGAATGAAAAATTTAGGCTGGTTGTCTTAAACACTCTGTGTGTAGGTTGTCTTAAACACTCTGTGTGTAATTACAAGACTGGTTTAACTGTTCGGGCAGACTTCTTCAGCATCTTTTGTGTGCCCAGCTGCTGGAATCCCAAGCAGGCCCTCTGCCAAGGGTGAACTCAGCAGAAGAAGCATTGCAATTAATTTCTTCCCTTCTTCTTTGTTCTAGCTTCTCCTTTTTTTTTTTTCCCTGTAAGCACAGTTGGGTGCGGAAGCACTCAGTTGAATCTAATACAGATACAGGTGATGAAAAAGGGAGTCATCCTAGTCAAAAAATATATTTTATAGTGCAAAACTGAGACCTAATTCTCCTTGCACAACCCCTGTGCTGTGAGGCAGTTATAGGGTCAAGGATAAGTGTGGGGTCTTGATAAGGTCCCGTCAATACCTTAAGTTTTATCTTTTATATTTTTTAGATTCTGTGCTGTTTCAGTGGGTAGGTTTGGGTTTCATATTGAGTGCTACTAAGTTCTCTTCACAGAGTAGACAATACAATTCCTTCTCTAGCTTGAGACCAAGGACAACGCTCAGGCCCAAGAACAAAAACAATGGTGAAGTGAGAGGAAAAAACAAGGAGGATGGAGTTTCATAGCCTGAAGCTGTGGTTGGACAATTTGACTCTAATATGCTGATGGACCAGAACTTATAAAAGTGTGGGACCTTGTGATCAGTTGTCCATTTTGTGACCATTTGGGTTCATCTTGGGTGTGGTCTGACGGGACTCTTGCGTGGCCCAGGTGTGCCCATGGAGGCCTTTTAATAAATCCCTGCTTTATCCTTTTGCTCTGTTCCAGGTCAGCCTCTAGCAGGCATCACCATGGTAGGAAATGTTTAGTTCTCAAAGGCCAATTAATTTAAAATTGAGAAACTGCTGGACTTATTGCTTATGGCAGTGTTATAATTTGCTTTGTTTTTTCTGAAAGCCCATAATTTCTCTGACATCAGGGAGGATTAAACACCTGTATTCACAGTTATGCTGAAGAAAGGCAATATTTTGTCCTCTGGTCAAAACCCAGAGGACTCCTATGGGGTCTAGGGAGTAACATCCACTCAAGGCCAACTCTTGAGTAGATGTCCACAGCAACGTTTTGTGTCCAAAATATTTGTTACTGGCTATTGGCAGAGAAAAGACACCTACATGTACTCTTTTTTTTTTTAATTGCTTATTAAATTAATCTAAATAAAGAAATATCAAAGAAAAACTAGTAGAGAGAACACTAACGCTGGTGACAGATTTCTGTCAGTAGCTGACCTCGTGAGATGGTGTCATAGCTTAAAGTGCCTGTACAATACCAATGAGTTGGGGCTGTTTGGTTGGGCAGTGCCATCGCTTGATTATTCTGGGAGAAATTTCAGAAATGCACTCGCTTTATGAGCCCGACTCCTATGATGATAAATTTCCAAAAGCAAAAATGTGAATTTAAATTATTCGTATCCATGTGAGCGTGGTAGAGATTTTTGGAATTGCTGCGGCAAGTTATGGATGATGCATGAAATGAAAAAATCCCTGCCCAGTGCACAAGGAATACAAAAAGGGTTCTGCAGCCAGCACTGTGCTGCACAGTGCTACGGGTTGTGTGCTCTCTAGGGAGAGGGGTTTGTATTTTCTGAAAAGCACCCAGCCTTCAGCACATGCACAAAAGTAAACAAAAGACAGCATGAAAGAAAAAAAAAATGAGAAATACCCCCTGACACTCGGTGGCACCTACGGTGTAAGACTGGTGCCTTGTTTCCTACATCTGCCTTTCCAGAACCCCAGAGATGCCAAGTTCTGCTTATGTGGGGCAGATTCTCCTCACCCCAGGTCAGCTGTTCATAAATATATATCTTTGTGCTGCAGAAAGAATAGGGCAAAACCTCTCCCAAGTCTGTCTTGCATCTCTCTCCCTGGCCCAAGGATGGCATGAGACAAATAGAAAAAAAAAAGTCTTATCTGGGGTAACAAGATCATATCCACAGTGCTTCACATGAAATAGTGTCTCACATGCTTCTAGTCTGAAGCTGATCATGTAAAACAGTGGGTATCAAAAAAAAAAAAAAACCTGAAAAATACCTGCAGATAATTTTTTCTAAATTTAACTCTAGCATTAGGATTTTCCCAGTTTTCTAGTCTGCAGGAAACTAGTGATTGTTCTTTCTGGGACAGCACTACTGTCTTCCAGATCTGAATCTTCAGTCACTATTATCTATTTAACTTAAGAGTTCAGTTAAACTCTTAAGTTGAATAGATAATATCTGCAAACACTGAATGTGATCTGACTTTATCTTACAAATTCAACATATTTTCTAATTGTCTAATGAACTCATATGTGTGCATGTATTCTTACCTAAATACCAGTATCTGCAATATATCCTTAACTCACTTCAATTTGTTAAAACATCTTCTGATGCTCTTTAATATCTGCTGCATTGTGCCTATTCAGTAATTTTTACACAATCTTAAGACATCTGTGTTTTCTGTTTCAGACAGACCCTGTATGGGCCTTCCCATCCCACAGCTCCATATCTTACTGTGCTATAAATGGATAGTGGGACCAGATGATCATTTTAGGTCCCTCCTGACTGGAAATTCTGTTCTGTCCTATTTCAGCATGTGGCCACCATGACACCAAATAACATTTAGATTTTGGTTTTAGTGCTGGGCACTTGGACAAATGATGTGTGTGGCGTTTGCTCTCTGTTTCTGAATGGCAATGTGTGTTTTCAGAATGTGCTAACTCTTTTCTAATCTTGCAATGCAGTTTGTTGAAAGTCTCCTGCTGTGTAAATAGATTAAGACATCTGACCAAAACCTGTTTTATCTTAACCTTTGCCTTCACTGTACCTTTGCTCTCCAGCATTCTGCTTATTAAAATACTTTTGGGTTTTTTCCCCTCCCTCTCAAATATTGAGCCCAGGATGACTCATTTAGGAAGGGTCGCTGCCTTCTCAACACTCACACCTCTTTGATGAGCACAAGTGTCTGCTTCCACTCTTAGTGCAAACAGACTTGGTCATTTCTCACCTAAGAACAAAAAGAATTAACGGACCTCATTTGTGTTTTGATGGGCATTAATAGAAGTATCATCATAGTCTTAAAAAGCCAGGTTTCTCCATATCTTGAGCTAGAGGGGTACTGTTGAGATTGTAATGAACAGAAAAAGCCACAGTGTTACAAACACAATAGTGCAGTCAGGCTGAAGTCCACGAGCAGTGAGCAGTAGCAAGCAGCTACCCATGCATTACATTTATAATTGATTTGACATTGTTTTTTTACTGCTTGCTAATGTTTTCTTTTAGAAAAAAACCTCAGATTTTAGTAATTCTGCTAATGTTGAGGCCCTTTCCCACAACTTTGCACTGACCTGTCTTTTCTATCACAATGTTCTGTCTTAGTCCATCTGCTCAAACTTCCTATCTCTGTGGATCAAGTGCACTTCTCTGATTAATGATGCTGTCTGGCAACTGGTTTTATAGCCTGTTCTGGCACAGCACACGGTAATGTGGTTCTATTAGCCCATGTAAAAGGTTTCTGAAGCTGCTGCAGCAAGGGAGCCAGACCAGTAAGGTCAAAAGCAGCACCTCATCCCTATCGCACCATGATCTACCAAGTCTGCCAGCTTTGGACAACTTCTTTCCATTCACTGAAGACTCATAGTTTATGCTTTTCTACTGAAAAGAGCATAAAAAAAGTTTTCAGGGTGAGCTTTCCTATCACTGTGTGCTGGGTAAGGATGTATCATGGACAGAGAGACTTGCTTGAGATCTTTGGGGCTGGAAGTGCTGGGGAAGGTGTCACCTGTCACAGCATATGTCTCAGTCGGGATGGTCAACAAACACAGAGAGTAGCTTATCTGACCCCACGAAGGCTCCTCTTCACCAGAAGGCTCCTCTGCTTTCTCACGCATGCACAAGGAACAAATCTGACTCCAAGAAGGCTTCTAGGCTCCTCTACCTTCTCAAGGCTCTCTTCTGCCAGGTCCTCTTCTTCAGAAGGCTCTAGTCTCCTCGGGGGCTCCTTTGACCAGCCAACCCACCCCTTTTACCACACCTATCTTCATTAGTCACAGCTGCAACCTATTAAAAGCAAGGCTGTGCCTCTTTGGTAATTAGCACAACTGCGACTTCTCAGGGGCAAGGTTGCCTGCAATCCTTTCTTCCACACCACAGCCACAGGTACCCTCCCCGTGGTGGGTGGTGGCACCCGGCACCTCTCTGGTGTCCGCAGGGTGGGCCGGTGCAGTGCCGTGCCACACCTGCTTGGTCGGTGCGGAGACTTTGCTGTGTGTTTGGAGAGGTGGGCACCAACTCTGATGGCACCCTCCCCACTCTCTCTGCTCTGGCCAGGTCCTCCCAGCTGTGTCCAGGGCTCTGTGGTGTGGCACAGCCAGCGTGTGTTGGCTCTGAGGCTGCTGCCTTCCTTCACATCCCTGTAAAAGCTCTCTGTCCTCTCCTCTGGGCACCTCCCAGAGCGTGGGTCCAGCACTGCTGCTGGCAAGGCAGCCACACCGCAGCAGCAACCATGTTTATGGGTCTCCCCAATAAATGTGTCCCAATATTCATTAGCCTCTGTGCCCTGTAACTGCTTCCTTGGAAAAATATCCCCTGGAGGTGTCTTGGACCCGCTTTCTGTAGGAGTAAATTGCCTGTAGCTCTGCCCACCGCGTGTGTCTCAGCATGGTTTGCACTGTGTTCTTAAAGCACTCAGAGCTCTTGAGTATTATATAGGAGAGCATTCATCTCATACCAATGCATTTTTATAGGCTGATGAAAACCCCAGCCATGAAATAGTTCATTAAAAAGTCTCCAATTGGAAACTGAATATATTTCAAAAAAAGTTACATTTGTTCTTCTCAGTGAGAAGGAAAAAAAAATAAGCAATTCAAATAATTTTGAAGTTCCATTCCTTCATTCATTAGGAGACTTAGCTTGCAAAATCCTAATTAAAAAGAACATTTTGTGTTAATGAAAATGTTCTAATTTTTTACCTTAAGAAGTTAGTTAATTTTTTTCCACAGTATCCTGGAAAAAGAGGTCTCCTTAATGGCTTTGTTCAAGTTTATATTATTTGATTGCAAAATTTGTGAGACAAAAGAGAGCTAAACTCATTCCGTGGTGCCCTCCAGTTAACTGTTCAGTTGAAAAATGACCTTCATAACTAAGTCCCTTGCCTTTTCATCGATATCAAGGAGTTACAACTCTAACCTACAGTTGAGGGGGTGGCTTCAGTCTGGTAAACCATCAGAAATTGCATGAGCACCCTGTGGAGTGTAGATATTTATAGATATCTAAGAGGACTAGAGATAACTAAATAATTTGAATCTGAATTCTCAAACAGCCTAGGGCTTTTCTGCTGGCTTTCAAATCCAGCATCCTCTTGCATGACTTTTAGTCATTAAAAGCAGGGGTTTATTTCAGTACCTAATAATTCTGCATCAGACACAATAATATTGCGAGTCAGAGATCACAGGAGGTGCACATAGTTTCCTACCATGGTACAACATTGAGAAAGACAGCGCTTTTTAGATGTCTTTAAATCAGCTGCACTATATATGAGGTTATGTTAACTGTGAAACACATTCATTTATGCAGCCTTAAGATTCAATGTGGACCCTTCTGCTGGTGTAAATCAGAGTGACCGTAAGTCAGTCGTGCTGAGCTGAGATATGCTCACAGAGAGCCCGACCATTAAGGAATTTTGCACCTTTGGTTTTGTTACCTTCATTTTGCCACTAATCTATCTCTGTAGTGGTGGATTTTAATATTCCAAACCTCTTCATAGGCAGAAATCAGTACAAAAGACTTTGTGTTCTTACAGAAAGGTAGATTGGACGTTTAAATTATTTTGGACTTGCTCCAAGGACTGGAAAAATATTTATTGGAGTATCAGGGAATCACAGAAGCGCATAGGTAGGAAGGGTCCTCCAGAGGTGGAGCAGTCTCCCCTCCTACGCAGAGCACATCTGGTGAGAGCAGGTTCTTCAGAGCCGTGTCTGGTGGGGATTTTACTGTCTCCAAGGACAGACACTCCACAG
>WAAG01010901.1:782-14851 GCA_013390105.1 Tichodroma muraria | reverse complement strand
AAGCTTATGAATCTTTTTAGAAAGATACCCAGAGCTTGACTTTAAAACTGCAAGTGATAGGAAAAATACTAATTTAGAGGTAAACCAGCCTTAACGTTAATGATTTTTTTTCCTAAGTTTTAGCTTGCAGGTTCTAGATCTTTTACACCATCTTTGAAATCCATGTATGTACCCCATTCAATAGGATCTTTTCTCCTGTTACGGAATTGTAATAAAAATAACCATAACACTTCTCTTTATATGCTAAACACACTGAAGAAGGTAAAGTGAACTTTTCCAATTCTAACAAAGTTAAAAACACATCTAGGAACCTTTTTCTGAGAGTGCAAATTAGTTATCATTAGTAAGGTTCTTGAACTGATTAAAAAAAAAAAAAAGAGCTATGCACTAAGTGCAAGCCAAAATGAAAACAAGCAGAATGCACATCTAACACCAATACCTAAGGCAAGGTTTATCTCACTGCAATGCAAAAGCAATCTACATTTTAAAATGCCCTGTGTTTAAAATGACCTGCTTAATAATCAAGTAATGAATATTCAAGTCGCATAATTATTCAGATATATTACTTCTGTCTCACTGTAGCCATAACCTAAGAATAAAAAAAAACACAAAAAAGGAAAGACAACAATTAAATAGCGAAGTTGAAGGACAGATGGTCACTCTCACAAAAAGTGCAGCTGCTACCCTTAGATTACTAGACTGTCCCACAATGTCACTATCCCTAGACCCTTACTAGGCTCTTGCTAAGATACCAAATACAAATCTTGACACTGCTACATTTCCAACACTAGTCTTCATGCTAACCAGATTTCCACTGATTCTTTGCAGTTAGACATTTGCTGGTATTCTGTGCTTACTTTCTATAGAAGTTGAACAGAAAAAGATGTTTGTTTTTCATCTGTATAACCCTTAACATAATTTGAGATGCTCATCCAGGCTTACATTATGGCAATGTCCTTTTAAAAATAAAAAAAGCAACACTACCTCAAAACACACGATCAAATGCAGCCTTTATTGCTAGCCACATTGATCAAGCTATTTAACTGTTAGACTTGATTACAACTCACAGCAACAAATAAATATTGGTTTTTAATACACACTGTAGGTAAAATAAAGTGAAAGAACTATTCATGAGTATGAGACTACAGCACAAGATTATGCTGATGATGTCATATTAAAATTGTTCTCTTCTGTGATTCAAGATTCCTGTCCAGTCACATCAGCTAAACTTCAATAAAATTAAAGCTTTAAACGCAAACCAGCTGGTAAGTACGCACTTTGAAACAGTATGATAGATGACAGGGCAGGAGACCAGAACGGTTGACTACACCTCATAAAGAAGAACTGAAGTCCTCAGCATAGAAGACTGGTAGGGAGTTCATCTCGTATTTGATAATCACAGGGAAAGTTCAAGCTTTGGCTGAAGATGCTAATTCCTTGTGGAAGTAAAATGTTCTTCAGAAATACAACACTTGGGAATGGGTTGTTATTACACAGCCTCAGTGAAAAATCGCAGTGGAAAAAGATGTGGTTAATTTAAGATAGCTGATTTTAGATTTATGTCATTTCCTTGGCCTTACTATTTGTAGAACCCTGCCTTTCTCCTGCCTCTGGAGCTGTACCAGCATTGGAAACAGCAGCTGGCAACGGTCTCAAGCCAGACTTCCTATGGTTCACCACAAAGCAACTACCCTGTGGTGAACCATAAGCTGCAGTGCTGTGGGGCCACTGCAGCAACCCAAGGCAGACAGTGGTCGCTGGGGAATCCTGCCAGCTTCCCATACAGACACATCAGAAAGGAGAGCCAATGGATTCACCTGTCGAGTGCTCATTAAGACAGCTACGCTCTTCCAGTATTGAGGTCAGGTATCTTAGAATGTGCTGGGGTATCCCCAGGGCAGTGCTCTGCTCACTCAGGGGTACACACTCAGTGCTGAGCGTGTTACTCTTCAGTTAAACAAACACTCAGCAGCTGGTGAAGAACCACAAAGAAGATTGCATGTTTGCTGTGTCCAGTGTGCTGAACTCTTTCAGATGAGATCTTATGAAAGACAGAAAGTGCCCCTTCCTCTGGTGGCAGCTAACCATACTCGGCCAGGGGAAGCTGCCACAGTCTGAGGATGAGACAGCAGACAGGCAGAGGTGCAGCAAGCCCAAAATCCCAGGGCACAGGAGATCCCTGCAAAGGAGCATAACAGGTGAACAAACCAGCCACAGATGTGGAAAATACAGCAGGATCTTCTCAAGGTCTAGGCGGGGATTTGGAAAGGCTTATCAGGAAAGCCTGTGAAAACTGCCTGGTTGGAAAGCACAACTCTGCAAGACAGAATAAATAACTCTGATTCTAAACCATTAATGTTAACAATTCACCAAGCAGAAATGAGTTCTTGTGGTATGCATTTGACTTAATATTTTGTACTCTTACATAATCTATTTTTAAACAGAATACTTAGCATTTTGGAAGACATACTGTAAGCATGGTACAGGACAGTTCTACCTCAAAGCATCCAAACCAGAAAATCCATTACGGCAAGCAGAAAAAGGATCTTTACTCCTCTTTCCAAAATGTTAAAATTGTTAAGAGCTTAAAGTTTTGGCATTACATACATGCAATTTTTTTATCCAGCCTGCTTTTATTATATAATCTGAAAGCAACTAGCCTGAATGCCCATTTTCATCTCAGAGTAAGGAAGGCCTGAATTTCAATTTAAAGGTTTATGGGAAAGAATAAGAAAGAGTTCTATGGTTTATGGTGTGTACTGCATCTGAGTATTTTCACTGCTTATTGCATATGAGTAATCTTGCTATTAATCTCTTCAATTAAGTTTCACTGGCTAAAATGATAGTTGTCATTTTAAACTGGAGGTCAGATTGGATTGTATCTTCTGGCTTAAGATACAAGAATCTGGTGCTGGAAAATGCTGTAACCTGAAAGTATGCTGAATTCTATCAAGTAAAATAATGTAGGAGGTGAGGGATAATTAATAACCCTACTGGAGCTACTCCAAATACAAGAGCTCCCCTTCTTTTACAAAAATATCCAAGAAACACATGCCTGGGCTTCATTAATTTCTACTATTTCAGAGTTAGATCTGTTATAGGCAGCACTATACTCGCCACATTTGTACTGCAGCACAAGGTGAAGCCTGACATGATTAGCAACTTAATAGGGGAATCCTTAAAATGAGTACTAAGCATTTTCTCCATTGTGTCTTGGCTTGTCCTCTCAAAAATGTTCCACTTGGTGCTGAAAATATTTCTCCTTCCATTCATAAATATTCTTCCAAAAATTTAGAAACTAAGAATTGGACTATGATTTTACGATTATGAACTATCAATTAAGATCTTAAGAGCTCTTCTTAAGAAACCACAGAAGTAGGAATTCATAATTAATGAGCAATGCAATTGCATGAAAACTAACTGTTAAGGACAAAGTAAAAATGAAGTGCCAAATTTCCTTGAATGATGCAGTTTCCAGAATGTTATTTTTCTGTAAGCTACTGCTAAACCTGACTATGTTACAGTCCAAGTCTTAAAATTTTGAATGGCATAAACTGTTCTTTCACATCCTAAAAATATGACTGATACACACATTGAAACATGCTTGATTTAAAAACAGGGAGCTCTGAAATTGTAAAAACTTGCATTTGCTTCTCTGTGCAGAGATTGCTACAAGAGACTGATTAGAAAAAGTGGGAGCTACATGAAGTAACAATTATGATTTACCAGACCTAAAATGCCTATTCATGAAATCTCAATATGAATAGATACCATATATGTGTTTTTGGAAAGAGGAAAAACTAGTGAAGGAAGGAAGATGAAAACCTTGACTCTCAGCAGAGCTTCAGGGAAGATCTTTTATTCCAGGTCATCAAATGACCTAATTACAGTACACCCCTTTCAGCTGTATCCCAACAGACTTTCAGTCATTACATTGTTCATCAAATAAACAGTTTTTAGTCTCCCCTCCCCCACCATAATGACTTCAAGTTTCTTTCTCTTTTGCCTCCCTCCAAAATATAAGCAGCATGGTCAGAAACTCCTGGTTTCTCTGGACATATATAATATACTTCTTGCTCAACTCAATCATGTGGAAGCACTAATACATATCCTACCACTTGCTGAACTGATTGCAATACAAAAATCTACTCTTTTAACATGACACAGTATCCCAATGTCCTGGTACCCCAGCATTCAACATTCTAGCATTTAGCACTGCCCTTCATTATATTTATGCTGCTCTCCAACACCTCTATTTCAGCTTCTGGTGCAATCAAAGTCCTGCTTTATTATATTAATAAGTCTGTGTTAAGTAAGTGTTAATTACTCAGTATTCCTGAAGAGCAAAGTGAATAGTCGTCAACATTATAAAAACAAGCTCACTGTTTTTGCCACCCTTCATTCCTATCTTGCTTAACATTATATGACTCATGAACCACCTCCCATCATCTACTTAATAAAGAAAGTATGAAGAATTGTTGCAGTAAATTACAGCCAATGAAAACAATGAGGAGACTCCAGATCACCAAGTCAATGCAAAAAAATCAAAGGGAAGAAGAGCTAAAACCCACAGAATTCTTCCCTGAAGTGTACACACAAGGTGGCAAATTTCCAAGGGAGAAGCCTCACAGAAACGCGTTAACCTGAACCTTTTGCTGAGCAACTGAGGGAACTGCTGCTCTGCCCTGCGGTGTTTATTCGTCACACACCCAGGGACAACATCACTCTCTCGCTGGCCTTCATCACGCACAGCACATTTTCTGTTCAAAACTGTTCTGTTCAGTTATTAGAACTTGCTGAATGTTTGAATTTAGTAGGAAAGCATGAAAAGATAGTTAAACTTATAGACAACTATAGTAATTTTCTTTCATAGATTTCCACATATACTGGAATAAGACTTTTTGACAATTTTGGCATTGACAATTTCTTGTCAATGCCAAAACCAATTAAATTAGAACTGGTACTAAGCAAGTAACTCCCAAATGCTCATCATCTTGCCTTTTGTTTGTTTTACTGATAAAATTTACTAAATGCTGCTTTCCTAAAGCTCTTAAGTGTACTTCAACCATGAATATTTTTCTCCATAGTGTCATCAAGCAAGACAATGTACCATAATATCTTGGGAGCAAAGACAGACTACAATAATGCTTTTCACTGAAATTTTGATGCTGAATTTTAGAAAAGGCTCTTTCCTTCTTGTGTACCTAAAAGATAGCTAACACCATTGCTGCAAATATTTGCTGTCCTTGTCAAAAAGGGTCAAGTTTTTCTCAGTCTACAGTGTAGGCCAGTTCATATATTCAGTATACAATAACCAAAGTGTGAACAGCTTAAGCTAACCCAACCTTTCCCAAGAACTTCCTAAGTAATTTATATAAACTCAAAATAAAGTGTATGTGGAGTTGGGCTATGCAGAGACAATTGCTCAGACACACCAGGATGACATTAAGAAAGCCAAAGCTGTACTTGAAACTGGTAGTGGGGGTGAAAACCACAGGGACTTCTGAAGGCTACAATGACAGCAAAAAGAAGATTAAGGAAAGCAGGAGCAGCTACCCAATGGAAGGAAGACTTACCAGTAAAAATATATGGGGAAGGCTAATTTACTCTATGTCTCCTTTGCCTCAGTCTTTCCTGATAAGGTCTATTTTCAGCCCTTCTGGCTCTCTGCACATTCATAAGGATGAAGGACTACATCAGGATTGAGAAAGGTAAAGTTGGAGACATCTAAGAGCAAGCTGGATTTACAGAATTCCTAGTCACTGTGGAAGCTACTTCTGGGTACATGAAATAAGTGACTCAGAACGGCCACCACTGTTGGAATTACACCTCATCGCTGCCTGCAACAGAAAGACTGGTTCGGAGGATGAGGGGAGAGCAATGGATGTCATTTACCTTGACTTTAATGAAGCTTTGAACATGGGTCCCCCGTAACGCCTCTGCAACCAAAGGGACAAATTGATCGGACAGGTGGAATGCAAGGTGAGTGAGTAACACGGTAGACTACCAGCCTCAAAGCACGGTGGCTACAGCCCTGATGACAGCAGGTGACCCCCTACTGGCAGTGCTGCTCTAACTGCTGGTTCCAAGTGCCTGACTGGAGCTACAAAGAAAGCAGCACTCAGCTCTTCAGAGAGACGCCCAGTGGGAGAGGCAGCAATAGAGCCACAAATTGCAGCAAGCACCACTCCAGTTCAACACACAGAAAACATGCTTCAAAGATGGGTGGTCAAACACCAAATCTGTCTGCCTGGAAAGCAGCCTGCAAACATCACACTTTCAAAATGTTGCTTCAGTTACATTTACTTCTTAGCTCTAAACAATCTTCTGGGTCATGTGCGAGATTTTTCTTCAACAAACATCATTTCAGCCCAATGTACTAGGTTACAGTGGGCATTTCTTGTCTCTTAGGAAGTTGACTGCATGCTTCATCAGTTAGGACTTCAGGGGTTTCTTTTTGTCGTGGGTTTTTTTTTCCTTTTTAAAATCACATTGCAGTACTTCTCATTCCATATCACCCATTAACTATTTTCTACTACTTTCTGCAAAACTGTTCATCTTTGATTCTACAAATTTTCCCAACTAACCAGTTGTCTTTTCTCCCTTACTCTAAGTAGGATACACATTTGAAACTATTTCTGGCCTTGGAGGCTTTTTTTCTCTTTAACGTCCATGCATAATTTATAACAACCACCATTAGGTATGATCACCTATAGGCTATCAATTATTAGTCAGGTTGCTAATGGTTCCCTGTGCATGCAATGGAGTACCAGTAACTATGGCACTTCCACATCACATCATACTCTATTTTGTAGTTAATGTCTTTCGATCATCTCCACGTGTGAAATTTCACACATAAGTAGAAGTTATTCATTATATCCATATAATTCCTCTGAGGAGGAAATCAGCTGTTGCCAGAGTGGGGAAATGCCACTTTTCCAAATCATACGGGAACAAGTGGAATGAGAAATAAAAGCTGCACAGAAACCTGCAAGAATATTACCACTACAATTTTCTGAACAACTCAGAGGAGTAGGAAGAGGGAAGAAAGCAATTAAGCAGACTTCTCATGTTTTCTAAGAAAAGTGAGAAAATAAAAAAAGGACTGTCTTGCATAGAATCTGTTTGCTTCTTCTTGCAGCTGACTGTCAAGCCCTTTGCTCCCAATTAGAAGCAGTAAGATGGCATGGGTACTAACTAGATATATCAAAGCAGAAATCGATGCTGTTTACAGCCAGATCTACTAATGGACATCCTCCCAGTAGCATCAGTGCGAGACAAAACTGTTCGTGAAAGGGTCACTGTGTAATTTAAAGCCAACTAAGGGCTAAAGACATATGCGCCAGCTTTAAACACACCTTTTATTTGACATGTGTGGCCAAAGTGTTTCTTTCTACTTCAAGACATCTGAAAGTGGATACAAGTTAAATACTTATGACTTTTAATAGCTCCAAGAAGATGCCACTAAGTTCTCAGTACTAACTCACTATTTTCTTTTCAGCTCCAATAACCTCACTAACACCTAACTGTCCACTAAAATCAGCTGTGGGATAACTCCATTTATCTTCAGAGCCCAGCAAGCCTGGCCCTTTAGCTTCAGCTGCCTTAGTTATTAGAGATACGAAAATACATGAGCACCCTCTAATTTTTATTAAGCTCACAGAAATACATACCAGCTTCTCAGATTAAGAAACTAAAGCAGAAAGAGTATTTCAAAGGGCTTAGGAGGAACCCTGCCAAACTTACAGAAAACTTCATGTATTCTGTCTTTCTATACTTGCTGAGCTATGAGACTACATACATTTAGAGCTGAAGTTAAGAAAGTCTGATCAAGGATTAATATGGTTTTAAGACACTAATATGCTTCCAAGGCATGAAGGGTGGAAATCTATGACAGCATGGTAATGTTGCCAAAAATAACTCTGGCTTGCAAGGTTGATGACAATGAAATCAAGGAAAGTACTAAATTATGAAAAATGAACTGATTTTTTTTTTTTTTAAGTAAAACTCTTTGAAGGCAATGCTTCCATTTAATTGGAGGTCAAGTAAAAGTTTGACATTTGCAAAGGTTACATGATTAGTTTATATTTACATATCTAACAAAAAAAACCCACTAACAAACTAAGTGTATCTCATCCTCTAATGTTTCCCATTCTTGTTAAAGTACTGCTGAAAGATGCAAGGGACAGCAATTTTAGTTTGCAACAATGCTTTATTCTATCCTGTAGAAAGGAACTATTTATCCTTGCACACTCAAGATCCTAAGGCAAACTCATGTGATACTCATTTGTAATCCACCTGTCTTCCTGCTTTGCCCACAGCTTGTTTTTTATCACCATGCAGATTTCAGCAAATAATGTAAAAAATTACTTGCCTAAGCAGATTTCTTTGCCAGCATAACTACCTTACCAACTCTTCTCAAGACCTTCTGGAGACTTACATCCTGAAAACACAAATTTACCCCAACTTATTGCCCACTCAGAAGGATGGCAACCACTGTTAAATGAATGAGCATTCCACAACATGTTTTTGTGATTACACCCGCAAAACTATTGCAAAATTTACCTGCAAGGCACTGTAACTTTTCCTGTTTACTGTGACCAAGTTTCTTACCATGTGCTATCAGTGCCTTATAAAACTTCTCAGGTGGCCAAGGGCAATCAGGACAATTCCTGAAATCTCTCCAGTAATTTTTAGTGCTGGCTCTGGCACAGTAATCACGCTCACACACTTTACACTGAAAATCAACACCAAAAAAAGAGCTGCAGTGTTGATGCTGTACATAAAACTAGTAACTTTCATCACACGGCATTGGGAAGTCACCTGCTTTTCAAGGCTACACTAATGGCAACACATACTGATTTTAAGTGGCGCCATTCATTTTGCTTAAGTACAGAAGGACAAAACAGGTAGCTGTCATTTTTCACCCTTCCCTTCCTCTGGTTACAAATACATGTGCTATTTTACTGGGATTTACCGATAACATCCAAACACCAAGTAGCCCATCCTCAAGCCTATTTTACCATCACCCAGAAATCTTAAAGATTTTAAGAGTACTACATGACTCCAAACATGTACCAGAGGCAATTCAATTAATGAACGTACATTTGCCTACAACATCAAAATGCTGTACAGATAAAGAGCAGACATAGCTTGGAAATGCCTATATTCCTTTTGCAGGGAAACTATGCCCTTCTCTATTTGACAGATAAGAACAGAAAGTTCCCCGGCAGCAAAAATTAATACCCTTCCTAACATTGTATTTGAGCCCTTTTAATCCAGAAATACACTGGAAATACCTGCTACTCTGAAGCCTTTCATATTGAGATCGCCCTTTGCACCCTCAAAATTTGAAACAACTATTCTTAGCTACTCTGATGTTCTGAGAGTTTAAGACACATCACAAGTTAATATAGAACATTTTTTGAGAAGCCTCAGGAATGGACCTTTTTCATCCAGAATAAAACATTTTTTTCTAGAACCGTTGCCATAAATTGGAAGGACTTTTATGGGAGGGGGATAAGTGTTACTTACCAGTTATCCTCTTTATTGCAGTCTTCCTCTTCCTCCAGCCTACAACAGAGTCCTTATACTAAGAGTTAGGGCTCCCACCTACCAGGAAGCAAAAGAATTGTCAGTCAAGGTCATCAGAGAAGTACCAGCCTGTGCACTTCTATCTCAGTCACATCTCCATATCACAGATACCTAAACTGCATGTGAAAATCCAGAAAAACCTCATTACCAACCCATAACGAAGAAGGAAAATAATTGCTTGATGCATTAGGAGGCTAAAGAGAAGCATTGGCTTGTTGACATCTTTCTCCCCTGCCACATATTTCTTAAAAAGGAATCTCTGCTGAAGAAATCAGAGAGAAAAGGAAGATTGCTATAAACAGTTACCAGAGGCTGAATGCACACTTGAGGCATGCATCCAAACCTGTGCAATCTAAACACTAGGGGAGCTGATGAAGCTTAATGAGGTATAGCAAGTTACACAGGAATAGAACTTATTGCTATTACAGACACTTACTGGTTTTGCTATGGCAAGACCACGTGCTATTAGGCAACAGAACTTCAATTGCCTGCAGTGTTTAGCTGCATTGGCTACTGTCCTTTGAAGACAAGGATATGGAAGGACTTACGCTTCTCTACTAATGCAGCCTTCAGAGAATGATCACACAAAGATTATATGCATCACTCCTATATTAAACTATTCTGTCTGTACACGTGTATCAGTAAATTCTTTGATTGCATTGTATACACACAGCTTTTTAAAATGGGCCTGGACAAGCATGTTATACTTACCTATTTCTTTTGTTGGAATTTAGAAAAATATCTGCAAAATCTGTCTAATCTTTATACAGAGGGAGAAAAATTATCAATTCTCAGAAGATTTTGAAGAGGAGGAATATAAAATGTATTGACTAGTGCAAAACACTGTTTTTAGGAACTGTGTGAGCTAATTTAAGACAATTTACCTGTCTAAAATGAGGACACATGACAAAGTTGTCATAAGACCTCATGCTTCTAACATGCTTTGTATAAGTATTACAACTGTTTTATCAGAAAAAAGTGGCTTTTATTTTAAAGTAGAAGTGACAGGCACCTCAGATGCCAAAGTTATCGGCATTATCACATTTGAAACTCAATTTTTGTGGAACTTAGTGGTATAAAAAGCTTAGCTAAAGTCAAGAGGTTGATATGATGATACATAAGATGATGAGAGAAAACAAGAATGAGATCATCTTTCTATGTGAGGTTCACCTTCCCCTGATGTTAACTTTCTTCACAAGGAAGTTTCTCTAAATAAAGTTTACGAAATTCCATCTTTTAGGAGCTGAGAATCAAAAACAACCCACTGATTCTACAAATTATATAAAGTTTTCAAGGACAGTCACATTTTACTATCATTTATAGAAAATACTCGATAACTCAGACGCCTCAAAAAATAGTTTCTATTTTAGCTCTGTCCATCATATTACATGTAGCTGTAAGGATCCAGGAACTACAGCTACCTAGGAAAGAGGGGTGAAATGAGAAACAACAGTAAATGAGAAAAATTGTCATTATTTGATAAAACAATTTAAACCACCAAAGTATCCTGTGTGTCAAATAAAGACAACACATCAATCAAATTATATCTGTTTGAATTATTGACCTGAGATACCTGTCAAGCTCACTTCACTTAAGGTAAGCATGGCTCAGATAACATCCTAACACTAAGGTGAAAAGTTAAAGGAACAGAGTCTCTTCTTCACAGACTGCCAAGGAGTATTCCTGGAAGGATACTCACAGGGGTAGCTCAAAATGTTCGCTTGACGAGTGGGCCCATGGGAATTTAATGTGGTTTAATAAGAGCAGGTGCTTAAAGGTGCTGCACCTGGTTTGGGGCACCCCTGCTATCAGCACAGGCTGGGGATGAACAGATGGAGAGCAGCCCTGGGGAGAAGGACTTGGGGGTGCTGGTGGGTGAGAGGCTGGACATGACCCAGCCATGGGCATTCATGAGAGCCAATTCATGCTCAGAGAGCCAAAGATGTCCTGGGCTGCATCCAAAGCAGTGTGGGCAGCAGGGCCAGGGAGGGGATTCTGCCCCTCTGCTCTGCTCTGCTGAGACCCCACCTTTAGTGCTGCATCCAGCTCTGGGGTCCCAGCACAGGGGAAGGACTTGGACCTGTTGGAGCAAGTCTAGAGGAGGGACACAAAGGAAAGGCTGTGAGAATTTGATTTGTTCAGTCTGTAAAAGAGAAGGCTTTGGGGTAACCTAATTGCAGCCTACCTGGAGGGTATCTACAAGAAACATGGAGAGGGACAAATTAGAAGGGAATGTAGTGACAGGACAAGGAGGAATGGCTTCAAATTGAGAGTAGGTTTAGATAAGATATTAGAAAGAAAGTGTCACCAGTGAGAGTGGTAAGGTATTTGAACAGGTTGCCCAGGGAAATTGTGGATTTACCATCCCTGGAAGTGTTCAGTGCAAACTTGGCTAGTAGAAGGTATCCCTGCTCAGAGCAGGGGGTTGGAATTAGATGTGTAAGGTCCTTTCCAACCCAAACCATTTGGTGAATCTCTGATTCTATGAAAAGGTTGTAGTTTCATTTCTCCACAAAAACAGAGACAGGTGTTTACATTTGGGCCTCTATATTTTTCAGACAGTTCTTAAAAACCACTCAATTAAAATTATGGTAACACCTTTACCAGCAAAATACAAGCAGAAAAAACTACAGCAAAGGAAAGTTAGGAGTTATATGGAATGGGGAACGAAACAAGCATTAAGCTTGTGTAAGAACAGAAGGAATAGAGAAGTGGACCCATCTTCCTGCTGTTCATACACACATGACACCCCTATGAAAATGAAGAACCTTTGCATATGGAATTAGCCAGGATAATTGAAGAGGAGCTAAAGATTCCCAGTTTAAAGTCAGAAGCTAAATATCTCCAAAATTTTAAAGCTTAATAAAACATGTCTCTTTAAGCATCAAGACCAGCAAGTTCAAAAAAACCCCACCCCATATCCCAGGGCATTGAAGATTTAACCCACACTGAGATCAAAAATCTTGGTCCAGTAGATACTCTACGAAGTAGAGTACCTCAAAACCCCTTCAAGCACCTAGCCAATGCTTCTAACATTGCATTAAGTGTTACTCCCACTCACTCACTGCCCATCATTATGAAATTAATTACAGTAACAGAAGGAACATTTTTTCACACAGATCCATTGACCTAGAAAAACAAGCTTGTAAGTGGGCAACACTGCAGTTCTTCACCCTGACACACTGTACCTTGCCACTACTCAGTATCTATCTTATCAAATGCTCTCTGAACACATTTGTAAACCACCAGGCTGCCAAAAGCCCTTCAACAGGTATTTAACACTACAATGACTTGCAGGATGGCAGTATCACTTCTGTTAGATGTCATGTTTCTGTCAAAATCAAAAGCAGAGAGCCCTTAAATTCCAAATCCACAGCTGACCTTCCTGCCCCAGAGAATTAATACTCTTCACTTTGCTCAGCTGTATCTTCTGTACTTTTCCCTGTCAGTGATTCATCATCCAGTAAGACAATTTTGCTTAAGAGTGACGCTCTTCCACTCGCAGTGACAGGCGTTCTTAACTGCTCTCAAGCAGCTCAAGCATCTTGCAGCCTTCTCAAGACTGTCTTATCCTCACCTAGCTACAGAGCTAGGCTTTCATTCAGTTACTGCCTTCTTCACCTTCTCCCTTTTCTCAAAACTGCACATAACTTACACACACTCAGTTATCTTCTTCAGTTATGTTATTAACACCTCTTGTTACTTCTATTCCTAGACCATCCTGTACACCACACCAGCTACCATAACAAGTCAGCCTTGCTTCTTTGCTACTCGCACTGTCAGCTTTATCATCTATTTAGTTTCTGTCTTCTGTTTTTATATCTAAATCATCCCATTCTTGGTCACACCACTGCCTGTTTCTCTTAAGTCAAAGTTCCCATCAACAGGCATCACTGCGTTTCTTACTCTATCCCATTTCAGTTTTCAGTTCCTTTGCAGGTTAACAAAACCCATGTACACACACTGACACTTGTCTGGTATCACTTCACATTTTGAAGACAGGCATTGCAGGACAAAAGCAGTTTGTAAGAGAACTTTTGTGAAGCAGCATCTGTCTCTCAATATTCAAATAGATGGCTTTAAGTTTTCTGTCCCTTGAATTTCTCTGTCTCATAGTTTAGATTAATTTGGAGTGATGGAAGCCCCTTAGAGCCTTAAGCTCCAAAATACTACATGGAGACAGTATGGCATTTACTTCAGTCCTTCCTGGACTTAACAGATGTTTTGATGAATGTTTAATAAAAAAATTGTCACACAAAGCCTGTTTGCTTCTCAAGGTTCACTATTAACTACATCAGTAACTATTATACAGAAAAGCTTTACCAGGAATGACAGCACCAGAAAAGCAAAATGCTATTCAGAGTTTTCAACAGCTGTGCAGCAGAGGGGACAACTAGCATTTCAAAAAGCATTTTTGCTTTTGTTAATGTAAGCAAAGTTTGTAAGATAAGCAAGCAGAGGTTGGCTGAAAATGC
>WAAG01010899.1:14347-33256 GCA_013390105.1 Tichodroma muraria | reverse complement strand
TTATCTTGTTAAGTATCCCCCCAACCAGCCAGAAAGAGCTGACTCTTCCTGCTAGCTCCCCTGGGAGTTCCATACTGCTGCTGGGAGAGCACGGATGCCTTCAGCTGGGCAAAGGGATGAAACTCCTCTGCATTCACCTGAATTTGCCCTCTACAGCCACCTGTTGTTAAAGCGTGCACCCTGATTGCAGGCCACCTCTCAAGGTCAGAGCGTTGGGGGGTCATCACTTTGCTGAGCTGAAGACAGCCAGATCTANTTTGCCCTCTACAGCCACCTGTTGTTAAAGCGTGCACCCTGATTGCAGGCCACCTCTCAAGGTCAGAGCGTTGGGGGGTCATCACTTTGCTGAGCTGAAGACAGCCAGATCTATCGAGGCTCAAGCGAGAGGCTGAACTCAACTTCCACAAGATCAAGAAACAGCATCATTTCGCCCGATTTTGCAAATCTGTCTGTTGTGGTCCCCAGGAGACCAAACCTAGCCGTGCCTTGGAAAATAAGGATATCAGTGCATGGTTTCAGGTTCTTGGTAAGGGTCATGGGATTTTGGAGATGGGAAGTTTGCTGTTTGTGCCCACTGCTTCCACTCAAAAAGAAAATGGACATTTATGTCAGCTCCCGAAAGAGTGTGGCCACAGTCCTTGCTCACAGAGCAACATTCAGATTCGATGTACAATTTATTGTATATCTCTGTTTCCCAACAGTCAAATTATACTTGCTTCCTGGAAAAGGAGCTTATCTCTATAACAGCAAACCTGGCTCAGAGGCAAAAGTCTGACGGATAATGCCACAACCATTTTGCTGTGAGTTGTCAAAGTTTAGCTGAATGAAGTCTTCTGAAAAAACTATTGCTGTTGGAGATAACTTTCTGGTGTCTGACAATAACCTTTATCAGTAACCCGGAGATTTGAGGTATCTGAGAACCTGAATATGATCTGGGGGCAATGGTGTATCAGGAATGATGTGTCATGGAGATCCTTGAGAAAAAGAGGTTTGAGGTTTGTTTATATATTTATTTATTTATTCTTCTGGCACAAATGTAACCCCTGGCATTTGCCCCAGGATCAGATTTCAGCCTTGGGGTCACAGCCAAAGATTGCATCAGCCAGTCAATTCAGCTAGAAGGGTCATGTACTAGAAGGGACAACATCTGGACATGCCAGTACATCTCCTGCAAGGTGTCATGGGGCCGTGGACCAAGACGGTTTGGCAAGAGCTACAAGCTACCTGGCTCGATCCATACAAGAAGTGATGCCTGATTTTACACCAAAAGCCACTTTTGTTGAACAAGGGGCTCTGTAGCCTGAGACAGGAGTTCTGGTGGGCATTAGATAACAACCGGGCAGAAGGGCAATGATGGAAAGCTCTACTCTTGCTGGCAGAGCCAAAAACCTCAGAGAGCTGTGCAGTTGTGCCAGGATTTGCCCTCCAAATGTGGAAATAAATAAAAATGCAAGTTTAAATGTATAAACATCCAGATTTGAAAGACTCTCACTCTGGAGTATAAGCATCTCCAGATTCCAGATGCAGTAAAGAGCGTTTGGGATTGTCTAGGGAATATCTTTCTACACTAGATTTCTGCTGAAATCGTTTGTCCTTAATAAAGGAGGTGGTTTCTCCTAAGCTCTAAGGTACGCCTATTTCTGTTCCTTTTAGGAAAAAGAATCCTTCAATAAATTAGCATGCCTTTAAAATGATAATATGGTCTATAAAAATTATTGTGATTCATATCAGAACACATAATGATTTAACTAATCAGTCATTAATTAAACAGGTTTTTACCTGCGGGGGCTGCAAGAGTTTAATAATTTAAGCTGACTAAATGTTAGTACTACCCGGGCATAATTAGAGCTGTGGGGAAAGTTTCACAAATACAGCAAAGCTGGCTACATTTCATGCTATTTACTGAGAGCAGGCAGCAATCTGCCAGCAGAGCAGACTTTTCAATTCTAAATGAGCATGCTGCTACAACAGAATGGCCGTGAGGGAACTGGACTAAAGATGTTGGTCAACATAAATAATAAAAGGATCCCCATTTCTACAACAGCTTAAACAGAATCACAGAATGGTTTGGGTTGGAAAGGACCTTAAAAACCACATAATCTAGCCCCCTGCCATGGGCAGGGATACTAGACCAGGTTGCTCCAAGCCCCATCCAGCCTGGCCTTGGACACTCCAAGGGATCCAGGGGCAGCCACAGCTGCTCTGGGCACCCTGGGCCAGGGCCTGCCCACCCTCACAGACAGGAATTCCTTCCCAATATCCCATCTTACCCTGCCCTCCGGCAATTTAAAGCTGTTCCTCTTTGTCCTATCTCATATTTGTGCTACATATGCTCACCCTGACTGCAGAAGCTGTTGCAGGATTGACCCCTTTGTTATGAGCTTACGTCTCGAGCGCATCCTTGTGGAAGTCTTAGGGAGCATGAACTTCAGGATACAGGAACCCTGTGAGCATCAGGGTTCAGGGGAACAGCTTCTGCTAGCAGAACTGTGTCGCTTTATCTTGCAAGAATGGAGATGAGCTTCAGGAGCCTTGACTCTTCTCTACAGACACAATTTTCTCCACCTCCAAGTCCCACTTTACATTCCAATAAACTGTAGCCTTTTCCTGTTTGGGAATGCCTGAGTATTGCGTTTGTGCTCCAAAAATGCTTTGTTAGTGCCAAATATTATCTTATTAATTACAGCCTACAGCTTTTCCCTTGAGCACTAGGAGCCTGTAGTGGGCCAATGAAGAAGATAACACCAGGGCGAGGTCACAGGTTCACACACACAGGCTTAAAATTTCTGAATCCAGATCCTGTGTGATTGGGAAGAGCAAGGAGGTGATGCCTGTGTATTTAATATTCAGAACCTAGGAGAGAAATTCTTTGGTCAAAGCAACATCGTGGAGGAGGAATTCTTTGTTCTATGAAAGGTTAATGTACCTGGGTAGCAGCCGAGAGCGTTTGCATGCAGAGAGATCATTAATCCATGCAGTAATAATTTGTGAAATAAAAATCAATCTTGGAAAGAAGGCAAAGCCTCTAGTTCCAAAGTAATGGACTGCCTTTTGCACTGCATCTCGTTAAGCAAGACCCAAATACATAATGGGCTCAATTTCCATGCAAGGCTTCTCTGCAACCCAGAAAAACTAATAGCAACTCTAAACAAACCCTTCTGCCTTTCGGGCCCTGCAACTGCAGCTCAATTAACACGGCAGTCCCAGCCATGGCACGATAGTTTTAAATGGCCAAAGCTGCAATATTTATTCCAGGTAAGAGGAGAGCTCCTGGATTGATGGTCCAGACCTGCAGGCATGCCTGGCAACATCATCTCTGGGTTAGATCACAGGATGGATAGGGTTAGACCCTCTCTGAAGGAGCTTTAGAGGGGCTCAGCAGCATCTGAGCTTCTCTCCACTTGGATGGAGAGATGGAATGCAGAGGGCTGCAAGAGGCCCTATGGACATGGTCCCACAGCCCCAGACAACCTCACTCATGTCTCTTCTGTTCACTCAAGAAGGAAACAGTCTGGGGTCAAACACAGCACCCAAAGAGCACTTGGTCCCTCAGGCAAGGCTTGGTCCAAAGGCTGCCATAATCTATTAATGTGCATCCCTACAGGTAAATAAAACAAGATGAGAGACAACTGGAAGGGAAAAGCAGGCTCACCTATGGAGCAGAGGAATCTTCGAAATAAAATGTTTCTCTGAGGAACAGTCCACAAGCTCCTCTGCAGAGGAGTAATGGGGTCAGAGTCATTCCTCAGTTCAACACAAAATGAAACACCTTTCTGCTTTCAACCTGCTCACATGAGTTAAGGTGATATCAAAGCTTCTGTGCTGTAGGCATCTGATTTCTGTCAGGATCCCAAAAAGAAAAAACACACTTTATTACTTGCTCCTTAGGTTGAAATCTGTCCACTTCACCCTTTCCTTGCCTCCCAGGTGCTTTAATTTGAATTTTCTGCTTGGGCTGGACAGATTTCCTAGAGACTGTCACCAGCAAGGTGGGTGGCATCTCCAGGTGATTTCAGTGAGCGGGAATCCAGGCATGCTCACTGCCAGGCTGCAGCCCAGCCCCGAGTGTGGAGGTGTCACTCTGTAATACTGACAAAGTACAAAATCCAGTCCCAATAATCCTCTTAAGTCAGACAAGAAAATAACCGGTGTGATTGATAACCCAAAGACAATCAAAGCGTTAAGGATTTAGGGAAGGTACCATACATACAGAATATTTCCAGGAAGAACTACACAGCTCAAAGGACTCTTTTATTTGTATCTTCTTCCTCCTTTGCTATACTAAAAAAAGGAAAAAATAACAATAATAACTTGAAAATGCACTGAAATCAGAGACAGGTTTACCATTGGTTTGAATTGATTTTCAATCAGCTTTTAAGGAGCACAGCAGAAATATCAATTAACAACAAAATAATCATTACAAGTAAACAAAGATGATAAAGAATGAATTAGAAAAACACTGGAAATCAATATCATTCAAAGAGAGAAAATTAGTTGAGTTCAGTTTGAGGAACAAGAAATTCAGAAAATTACTGCAAAGAACTGTTAGCTTTGGGTTTTTCCACTATGCTTCAGGTGGTGGAAACCCCAAACTGTGTATCCATGTCTCCAATGGGCTCAGGTGCCACCAATCTGTCAGCTCCCCGTTTGTGCCCTGCAAAGTGTGATTCCCTCATGGTTTTGTTTGCACAGCAACCTGAGAGACTGGATATCTGATTCCCACTTTAATTAATGGAAAAGAACATCCCAGACTCCTCTCTCACGTGTAGAGGTGATGTTTTCAGATGTGCAAGCTGATTAAAAGCAAAGAATGGTACAGAGGCAGGTATTCATCTACAGCTACTGCTGGAGAAATCTAAAATATCTGGAACAGTGGTGGAAATACCATGTTATCTCCACATCCTGGCAGATGTGCAACACGAGGCTTTCAGCTTTACCAAGAACTTTTTCTCCACTGAGTACAATAGAACTAGGTTAACAACATTTTGATAGCCCAAACATTCCCCAAAAATTTGGAAATCAAGTATCCTAGCATTTTTACTTCTTCACCTTTGCAAATCTGATTCAAATTTTCCCATGCAATTCCCTCCACAACCACAGCTGGCTTGAATGCAAATAGTTCAGGGAAAAAAACAAGCAACCAACCAAAGAAACCAAGCAAAAAAACTGTGAAACTGACAAATAACCCCCTCAAAACCCAAGAGAACCACTTCAAGATACATTTTGAAGAAGTGAATAAGTTCTATTTTGAAGCTTTTGAGCTCAAGTTAGCCCTGCTGGGAGTTGGCTTCCATCACATCACTTCCTCCAGCCAAGACTGTCCAGTTTCAGTGTTCTGCTGTGACTCCTCTGTGATTCAGCCAAAGTGAGGGGAGAAAAACATCCCACCAGAAATGTCAGGTTTACGGAATGGATTGCCTAAACTTACAGGTTACGATGGTTCCCACTTCCCAGCTGAATTTCCAAGTCATTCTTGAAAGAAAAGGGAATTTTCTGATAAGTGAATAGCCTTGTTCTTTGGTCAGGTGGCAGCTCAAGGGTATCCCAAACTACTGCTGGGATAAAAAGGGGGATTTTTCCCATTCTGCTGCATAGCAGGATACCTTTGGTGGCAGGGAAAAGGGGAGGGCTGGCCCTCTGATGTTACACACTTGGTTCCTCGTCTCAGCATTGGGTCACTTGCTAGATCTGGGAATATTTCTCCCCAGAAGGGTGGACCTCTAGGGCTTTGTTCACCTCAGTTGCATTTCTTCAGTGGGACATGGCCCACATGTCTCGGCAGAAATTCCCAACCTGAAGAGGTTCCTGGGTTTGGAGAGGCTGCACAGCCCCAGGGATGTCCCTGCCTGAGGGAGCATGAGAACTTCAGGATGGCAGCCAGGTGCAAATCTATTATGTACATATACATAGGTACATACATACATACATACTTGCATACATATATATACATATGAATGTTTGGTGTTTTTTCAACATAACTACCTCACTCATAATTCTTCACACTAATCCCATCCCTGGCACAAATCTTCTGTCTCAATCTTACTATTTTTTCCCTGTCCACATTCTGACATCCATTAAATTCTCGGTGTGCCCAAAGCTTACCAATACAGCACACTGCTTTATCCGGTGGCGTCAGTCCATCAATAAAGCTCAGCTGTTGAGTTTGTCTGCTCTCCTGCATTTTCGGATNCCACTCATCTTCTCTCTTTTCTCACTCCAGAATGAATGTACAATTAAAACACAATCAATCTCTGTGACATTTCCAAAGTGTGCAGTCAGTGTACCAGCTTCTTTCGTAGCCTTGGCGAGAGCCCAGATTCCTCGGAAAAAAAATAAGCTCTTGACTTTCCTCTCGGAGAAACTCAAGATTAAAGGTTGTCAAGTGGGGACAAATCAAGCATCAAATTTGTTGTCAACAAATTAATGTGCTGAAAAGAGACTTCTCTGAATGACTCCTTAGGTTTAGTAGTAAGTGGGGATGGTTAATTCTAATGGTAGCCAGTGATTTGCATTCAATAGCTCTGTGTAATGTGGGAAAATACAGGGTTTTTTTAATAGAAATTACTTGTTACACCTTCCTTTATCAAAAAATAAGGGGAGTGAGAGGTGAGAAACCTATTAGATGAAAAGCCTCTCGTTTGTTCTAAGAGAAAAAAAAAGGTCTTCCCAGTTTATAGTTTATTTTATTTGTCATCTCAACAGAGACAGGAAGAAAAATATCAATATTTAAGACTACCTCTAGCAATTGTGTGTTTTGTTTTTCTATTTATACACCCTCGAGGTGCATGGAGGGTTATAGTAATGCCTCAGGTCACACTCATAATAACGGGAACCTCACTTTTATTTTTTTTTTTCCCATCTCTCTTTAAAACAACTCTATTAGTACTGCGCAAGCTACCTTAAGCAGCATCTGACATATACAAACTGTTGCCTGTAGGTTGCCTGTTTGTTTGATTTTCTGCAGTGTGAAGGTTGAGTTGAGTCATTTTGCACCCAATTACTTTGCAGTAAATTTGTCGGATGATTCTTGTCGTGCCGTATTGATCCAACGTGTCACCTTGAACTTGTTTATTGACACATCAAATTCCAAAGGCAGCCCTGTTCAATTTACCACTTCCCAATTATGGCATTTATATGATGTCACTGAAACTTCTTGTCACGTTCAGATGAGGCCATTTTCCCCCCTCCACCACCAATCACCTGAGCAGCGGTTGCCATTTTTCTCTGACCTTTCCCGAGACAGATGGTGGTTCATAAAATACATCATTAGCACACATGTCATTTTATCTTGCCTGGATTTTTTAAGTGAAAGGTGCTTTGTTCAACAAAAGGCTTTTCAATTTTGTCCTCAGTGACGGTGTTGCTAAATAGGATTTTCATCCTGGCACTGGAGAACGGGGTTCACACCCGAAGGGTTCACCAGGGGATTTGCAATATGACACCAGGAGAGCTTCATCCTTGGCCCAACAGAGACCTGCATCCCTGGATGGTCATGGGACCTGCATACATCCCAGAACCCAGCCTGCTGCTCAGACACACAAAACACAGGAGTTGGAAATGGGATGTTGATGTGATGTTCACCATGATGCTTCACCGACGGTCAGAGATGAGCACACAGAAGCAACAACTCCTTCCTTTGCAACGTCTTTCAGGATTCATGAGTTTTTGATGCCAAAGATACTGAAAATAGCCTCCTTTTTCACCCTGAGGAGTTCTGTTTCCTTTAGAATTGTCCATTCAGCTTCTTGATATCTCAGGAGCTGGGCAGGAAGATAATTTGAAAGAACTGTTTTCTCTTAACTCATGATAATATTTTATGCCAATAGCTAGAAATATTATCTGGATGTCTTTGTCCCTTGGATTGACTCAGCAACACACTTGAGTCTTGATGTTTATTGGGCTTTGGTCCCACTACTTGAATTTAAGATGTCTGTGGGGTTTCTAAGATGAGGTCTGGCCTCTCACACTGAAGAAACTGATGTAACCCAGAAGACAATCTGGGCCAAGACAGGTTTTTGTTGTTTGAGGCTCCCTAGGGCCGAGGTCAATGTTAAAGACAAATAGAAGAGACATGCAGTCTTCCAGCACATGATTTATCACTTGCCAAAATATGCCCGAGAAAAAAGCCGGGGAAGAGGGGAGAAAAGCTACCATGACAGAAGAAAATATTATCTTCTTGGCACTTTCTCAGTTAGGATGCAAATGGTGCTTTAAAGTAGCTGGGACAAAAACATTTCTGAATCCCATTTCATTAAATATCATTTCTTCTTCTTACTTGATGTTCACTGTTTTACTTCCACATTTCCCTGACAGAGGACATGATCACTTCTACATCAATAGAACTTAGAAAAGAGCAAACAAGTGTCTCTCTAAGTTCCTGAACACCCCAGCTCCTCTCACCGTGCTCTCACATCACAAATTCAAATGGCTGCTGTGATTTCATCCCAACACAGAGGTGCTGCCATGGTGTGGAATGGGAGAGAGGAGCTGCCTACACAGGGAAGAAAATAAAGAAGCAAATGCTCTCAGGTGGGGACTTTGAATGCCAGATGTCAGTCAGGAGCCAGTTCCTGATTTATAAACCCCAAAGGCAGGGTTACTGGTGGATGACGGGCACCTCCTTGCTCTTGTTCAAGCAAAGCATTGGTGGTGTCAGATGTTGCCAGGTGGGGAGACAGCGAAACGATTTCCTTCGTATCTTGGCACCTCTTGCATTTTGTTCCCACCTCAGAGCTCTTGCCCAAGCCTGAGTTCCTGTTTTTGTAACAAGCACATACTGCTAAGCTCCTTTAAAGACTGGGACTCTTCCTGCTGCAAAGGTTTTGCCTATGCCCCTCCTTCAGCTTTATCCATCTTGTCCACAGCTCCCAGCATCTTCTGCTTTTCTGTTATCAGGTAAGCCACAGCCAGCTTATGAGCACTGGTCTCCTTTTCCAAAAATCTTTGCATCATAAGATACTAAAAATAACTCCACTTCCTCACCCTGAAAACATTCAAAGTCTCACTGGGCATACCTTGATTGTCGAAAATTTGCAGCACACACCCTCAGATGTTGTGGCAGCAGGGGCTGTGGCACAGCCAGATGTTTGCACATGGTTTGCACTCTGACTTGGAACCATCACTACCCCCTCTGCCAGGGGCTTTGCGGATATTCCCCTGCATGCAGGAGGCAAAAGCCAAATGGGGTAATATCCCAGTTTCTGAAGCAGGGACTGAATAGATGCCGTTCTTGGGATATCAATTCAGGGCGGGTCCTCTGAACCTAAAGCAAAACCTCCCAACAGACAATCAGGAATATGAAGCCAGGGTCATTTTTAAGCTCAGCACCATGTGCTGGCCTGCCCTGCTAGTTACTGGTGGTTCATCAGGTCACCCCTGAAGCCTTTGAGGCCTGTGGTTACACAATCTGTATCTTGTCAGCCAGAGTGGTTTTGGCAATCTTGAGGACCTTCTCTAAAATTTCAAATGAAGAAGGCCCTTGGCAAACCACAGCAACACGGAATATCCTGGGTTGGAAGAGACCCACAAGGATCATCCAGTTCTACTCCTCCCGCTGCACAGGCCCCCCCCAATAATCCCACCCTGTGCCTGGGAGTGGCAAAAATAAAATGCTCCTGGAGCTCTGGCAGCCCCGGGACCGTGCCCATTCCCTAGGGGAATTCCCTAGGGGAATGGGCAGAATCCTCCAACTCCCTCTGGGAGAAAAACCTTTTCCTGATGTCCTACCTAAACAACACCATGAGGTTCCCTCAGGTTCTGTCCCTGATCACCAGAGAGAATAGATCAGCCCCTGTGCCTCTGCTGCCCCTTGTGAGGAAAAGAAGTTTGGGACTTGTTTTTGGCTGGAATGACACGTCTTTGCTTGCACCACTGCAATTCTCCGCACACGCTCACAAATAAAATGGGATGGAGAACAAACGCTCTGGTAGATACTGGATTTATGACATGCCAAGTTTAAATAGCACCCATAAGGCTTAAACTAGAAGTGATGGGGAATCCATTTTTCAACTGCAGCAAGCACACAAGATCTCTTTCTTCTCACCGGGTAAGCTGATGCTGGGTACCAATTTCCCGAACTCCTCATGCCAGGAAATCATGTCTCCACCTCCTCACGTGCGACTTAGGGTTCTTCTGTGGGTTCTTTCTAAAGTCCAAAAAGGTACTAAAATAGCAACCATGCTACTTAAGGGTGTCAGGTGACTAGAGACAGCCCTTAGATACCAATTAACCTCTGTGCCAGTTTCAGTCTGGTGTGCACACTTTCATCATGACGGCAACTGTTGAATAATTAATCCCTTAGACTAAACAAACCACTGCCGGGCTGCACTCAGCTTCCTCTTCTGCTCCTTTATGCACTGATGCCTAATTTTTTTTTTAATTGACTGTCACCTCCTTCTGAAGGGAGGTGTTTTTTTTTTCCTTTACGTGGATATGATTATTTTTTTTTTTCCTTGTTTATTTGAACAGTGGATCAGGGGGTTGTAGTAGCCAGTATAATGGAAAAAAGTAAAAAAAGTAAGAGAAAAAGGATAAAAAAAGGAAATTGAATAAAAAAGGGAAAGCGTCATAAAGGAAGAGAGGGCAGATGAAGTGGNCCTTGACAGTCAAGTGCTGCTGTCACCATGCCAAATACCCGTTTAATCAGTAATGAAAAAATCTACAAGAACAGAAAAACTCCAACACTACCTTAAAAAAGCCATAGAAAAGATTCAGGATGAGAATTTCTACTGTTTAGAAAGCTGTTATTCCTCAAAGACTTGGGGTCTAACAATCTCAAACTCACAGTCATCTGAAATGGATGATTATCATGTGCCTGATTGTGGTGAAGAAACAGTGAAAAGCTGCATGCATGAATCACATTTCTATTTTTACATCTGCTGCACTACAGACAGATGCAGAATAGAATGTTCACTGTCTAGAAGCAATTCATGCTGAAATATGGGGAAAAGTTCTACTCCTAATTGTCCAAGCATGATATTAAATACAAGAATAGTACCTGCCCACTGAAGAAGTGTGTGAGTCCTATACTAGGTAGTTCATAGCTAGTGGAAGGAAGGAAGGAAGGAAGGAAGGAAGGAAGGAAGGAAGGAAGGAAGGAAGGAAGGAAGGAATCTCTTTACTCTAGCAGAACAAAAACGTTATTCTGACAACTAGTTGAAGAATGTATTTTGATTACAATGATGGTTTGGTCTGCTACAGTATTTTATGCAAAGCTCTAAAATTAAAAATTACCTCCAGGGACTAATTTTTTATTTTATTTTTGCAAATATTAGATAGCCCATTTCCATCTTATTGAACATATTGTCACTCTAAGCTGGCAGCTCATTTGTTATTCTCAGAGCATTCTAAAGATACAGAAATAATACTACAGAGAATACAAATGGCTACACGTTTCATGAACACTTTCTAGAATATAAATCTGTAGTCAGAGAAGAATTTACTGATATATCATTGTTTTGTTTTCAAGTCAAAGAAATATATTCATACATTTCATGCATAAAATTGTATGCACTTCTCTACTGCAAACACATCAATTAATAATAGAGGGCCATATTTTGTACTTTGAGCTTTTTCAGGTTAAATTCTCGTAAGCAATCAAGAACTGCTTAAAAATTCTGAAATATATTTCTCTTTATGAGTTGTTTGATTTCATTTTGTTGGTTAAGCACCACCTATGAGTTCACAGTGACTCATGACTAAGCAGAAATGATGGGAGGTCTGAACCATAAAGCATCAAAGCCTAGCGTGGCAAGGACATTCTTTAGTCTTTAATTTTGAGAATATCTCCAGTAAGTGGTGTCAGTAACCTGTCAAAGCCCACAGGAGCACCAGAGATGCTGTCTCAGCTCAGTGTTGTTCAAACATTACTTTCATGCTTTGGAAATGCCACACGGGCACCTCGTGTATCTCAGTGACATGACACCTTTGGGAAGGGACAAAGAGATAGTCAAGAATTTAAAAAGCAAATTGGGAATTGTTACCCTTGGGGAGTTAACTCCAACGTCTGCCCAAGCCTGACTGTGGTAGGAGGTTTGCCCCAACCAGGAGTCCAGGGACTGGGTCCTATGTACTTACTTTTCATTATTCTTAAAATCAATAAGTAGATACTGACTACTCTTAAAGTGAATATCAAGATTAATTGACCCAAGTGGTAAGTATTGATCCAGGAATGGCCAATCGATTGTCAGGGGATGATAAATCTTGAATTTTATAGAAACATGAAGCCACAGGCAGGAGCAACCCCAGGTTCACAGTGGTGGATGAAAATGCAGGGAGATCCTGGGCCGGGATACACTGCCACCACCACGCTTTGAAAAGTAAAAGTGCAAAAATCGTCCCTTTCTTTCCCCACAGAAAAGTTGACAAAAGTTTGTCATGTATGCCAAGCAAAAATCGGAGTCTTTACTACAGAGTGCAGCAGAAAAGGTGTCCAAATTGAGTCTTCCTCTAGTGTGGACTGACACCGAAAAAAATACTAGGAGATCTTTTGGGATAGAAACATCAAGAAATGCACATGATTTCTTTGGTCACTGGAGCTTTTTTAACCAACACTTTAAAGAGATCTGAGTGAAAAAACTGCTGTTCACCTGGGATTGAACACCAGCTTCTGTGGGGCAGAAGTCAGACAATATGGATGAATTTTTAATAAAGTAATACATGTAACATTGACAGGTAATGTGATTTATAAATAATGTTTCATACAATGGCATTACTGATTTCTGTGAGTTGCAAAAAACGGGTATTTATTGGTGCTTCGTCCTTTTATTTTTGGCCGAGCACCACTCAGAAGATCTGGAGTTTGGGTTTTTTTTTGTTATGAACTTCAGAATGAATTTTTTTTTTTTTTAAACCAAAGCTAGTAGTAAATGGTTGCAATTATGTTGCACCAGAAGAGGATTTTAAATCAAAAGGGAGTTATTCAATGCTGCAAAATCACAGTCCAGGACAGCGAATGTCTATCCAGACTCTCTTCTCCAGCAAGGTTACAGCACAAAGAGCAGAAAGACACAGGGGCAGGCTGTGACCTTCACGTTAATCTCTCCCCTGCCTGCCCTGATCCACACAAAACCTGAAAGTCCCCAACACCTGGGGCTTCAGGCACTGCCTTCAGGAGGTCTCCTAACTGTCTAGAGCAAATACACTAAAGAGGATCCCTCCCTTTCTTTCCCCCAGCAGGATTTCCGTGCCTCTTTAGCCACATTCCCACTCCCATTGCTGCGGTGCTTCCCGCCGCGCGCATCCGCATCCGTAACGCTTCTTCAAAGATGGAACCACCTGGGAGCCGCCAAACAGCATCTCGACCTCTGGGATGTGAAATATTTGTATTTTAATTGCATTCTTTGTTCTTATTTCTAATAAAGGATGATATTATGAGGCCTGAGGGCCGTATTCCTCTTTCCAGGGATTGTTACTGTGCGATGATAAGGAAAATGCTACGTGATGTGGAATATGCATGCAACAAAAATGTCCTTCAATGTGAGGAAATATTCTGTCTGCCTTCATAACCTCAGATGGAGGGGAATACAGCTGAGTGCTCTTCCCTTAAGCACTGCTTCTCACCCTGCATTTACTCTTCAGTCCTATTTTCTATAGACTGCCATGAATGACACTTGGAGGCAAGAAAGAGAAGGGAATTTTCAAAAAAAGTGTGCAGGAGGCATGGGTACAAAACCAATTATTTATTAATAGGTTTTGTCCACACACCTCCTGTGCATCATTTGGAACATTTACCCTGTAGGCAGCAAGGAGCAATCAGGTGAGAAATTTGGGTTTGCATCTTGCCAGACGGGCTTAACAACTTCGTGCTGAACTTTAGCTCCCCATCTCCATCCTTGCAACACAAGAGTGTGTTTAATCTAGACAAAAATTCCTAGCAAAAGAATTTTTTTTTCTCAAAGTGTTGATTTTATATACTTAACAATGTATATAAACATATTTATATTACCAAATTATTAATATGTGTGTGTAGAAAGACATGCATGCAATGTATGAGGTGTCCTTGGATTTGCACTGGAAAAGAACATTTAGCTAGTAAGAATTTGACAGCAGTAAGAATTCCATTTTCTTTGAAAAATGAAAAGCTAATTGAAAAATACCGTCTAGGCAAAGGAAAATGAAACTTTGGATAGATCCCTAAGCATCATTTGCACCTGTAATGGTCCAAATATCTGTCATTAATGCACAGCTCTGCTAGTGCCAGTTGAACCACAAGTGGTGAAAGACTTTGTTTTGGCAAGAGCAAAGAGCAATCCTCAGGATGCCACTAAAGAAGTTTCTTAGCACTTCTTGCATTAAAAAGCATGAGGCCACAATGCTTCATTCTGTGCAAGAAATTGTTGCATTTCATGCACTTTAAGAGACTTGTCAAGAATCAGACAATGAGCCAGGACTCAGGAAAATGTTCGTTCCCCATGCTCCATTATTCAGTGCTATTCTGATCTCTTTGCTGTGCTGTCCTGAGTCAGAAAACACCTGAGGGTGCTGAAAAACTCACTCAATAAAATACAGAAAGAATTGTGCCAGGAAATCCTCCAATGGTGTTTAGGCTTGAACTCAAACACTGCTCAGTGTGGCTTTGATTCCTGTGGGCTGCTGGAGTGAAGTTGTTTGACAGCTCCAGTGGGAACTGCCATAAATAAACAGAGTGAGAACTCAGGAACAAACTTATGTGTGCACTGTTGAGAATATCATAGATCAGAGGTTACCAGGAAATTCAGATTTTTAATAACCCAACAAGGAAAGGAGCAAATGAAACAAAGCTGGGTGCTAATGGAGCAGTTCCCATTCCTTCTGTACATTTTCACAATTTAGTAACAGGTTAATCACAATGTTTGAGCTTCAGCCAATAACATGTGTTCCTCAAAATAAAAGGAGGCTTTGTTTCCTGGTTGTCCATGGGATTGCAACCAATCTTTCAAGCACAGAAACCACAGGCAGGCACAAAATTTCTGACAGTAGCAGGACAATGAAGGTGATGAACTGCATGATTGTGCCAAAGTGCTGATTTCTCATCATTTAGAAGAGCAAAACAAGCTGGGACTCTGAGACCAGTGCTCACCTCTCATCCCTTCCCAAACCTGCACCAGTAATCAGCACACATTATGGGCTCTCCGTACGTAACACGGGTTATGTGTAAAAGATCTATTCAAAATAAGTAAATGAAGAATCACAGACTCACAGAATGAGTTGAAAGGGACTCACAAGGATCGTCAAAGCCCAGCTCCTGGCCCTGCACAGGACAGCCTCAAGAACGATGCCTGAGAGCTAATTTAATTATTTAGAAGGCTGTAAAATTAACTAGAAGAGTTAATTTAACAGCGCCAGCCACCTGACTTACCTGGCCAGATTTCACTCCATTGCCCTCAGGTAAATGTAGGCATTGGGCATTAAAGCTGTCAGCAGGCACTGTGAGGAAGACAATTAGCAGCAGCAAGGAAGCATTGTAGCCTGCCAGACTTTTACTGAGGCAGGTCATAAAATGCTTTTGTTCACATTTTCCAAGATTCATTGGCAGACTTGCAATTGATGACAGAGTTAAGAGGGAAAGTGTCTCTCTCGAGCCCTGTGCAAGGCTCCCCATGCCATTGATAATGACCTGCTTACATTTACAAGAAATAAGTTCCAGCATCCTTTTATTGATACAAAACTGCCCACCATTGAGGAAGTACAAACAGCTCTGCAGAAGCTAAAGATAAATAAAGCTATTAAAACCTATTCCATTTCTCCTGAGCTGCTAAAGTCTGCGGCCTCTTAATTGCTACAAAGCTATAGACGCTGTCCAAACTCATTTGAAAGAATAATCATATACTCAATAACCAGCACATTGGAATAGCAATAATAAAATACCACAGAAAAGGAAAGATGACTAAGCAAAATGGCATTGCTTAGTGTAATTCTATTTTTAATACTTGGTAACTTTTGCCTGGGTCATGCTCTGCAGATTTGCTGTCAGAGTGATTCCCATGATAAAACAGCCTCAAAGACAGTCAATAATTTTGACTGTGGATCCACAGCTGGATGCTTTTTTAGGGTGAAATCTTAAGGAATTTGTCTAGTCCCTGTAATTCCAGCAGATATGTCTGAAGACAGACTTGGTAAATTATATATTTTTTATACTTTATATTGAAGGTTGGACTTGATGGTCTAATGGTTGGAGTCAATGATCTTGTAGGTCTCTTCCAACTAAAATGGTTCTATGATTTTAGGATTTTTATTCTCATTTGCTCTTCTTTAGCTCTTCAATCCTCTTTCAAAACAGTGGGACAGCATCTCTGCAAGGACATGCTTCTGAGGGAAGGCCACAGATGTCCAGATAGGACAGGATAAATAGACAAGGACAGGATAAATATCTGATCCAGGGCCCCACGTCCAGTGCACTGGGCACCTTCCAGTTTTGGGGCCCCTGAAACCAGTGGCAGGTTGCCCCAGCCACTTTAGATCTCCTACTAACTAGCTTGTTAATTTGGTATTGCTCCTGCAATGCTTCTGACCATACTTCTTTTTAGGGTCCCTTGGAAATGCCTCACAGCTCTGAAGATTCAGACCTTGATGGCAGAGCATTCCAAATTAACCAATCCACCAAAATACACACCAGTCTTTCAGAATCCACTATACCTATGGGCCAGTCAACTCTGGAGAGGACTGACTCAGATTTGCTTCAGCTGAAGTGTAGGGTGATAAGCAGTGCAGCAGCACTGGCATCCTGCAGTGATGGTGGAGAAGAGATCATTTAAAGTTGTTGCATTCTGTCGCATCTCAGAATTTGCAAATCTCCCCATAAGTCACCATAAAAGCATGTCATTTTTCCTCTGATCTTTAATTCCTTGCGTAGCTACTTCCTTAATTGTAGTTTACAGATAATTCCAGGTAGAGTAGGTGTCATTAAAAGCTCATTTGTCACTCCATAGTGACTGTGGTGACACTGTGTTTCCTACTGTAACTAGGAGAAGGCTCCACAATAATTGCACATCCCCAGGCAGTGAACACCAAGATTTTAATGGTGCCAACTGTAACTGCAGCAGAAGGAGAAAAGCCCAACGTGCACAGCACAGAGCCAGCTAACACAGCTAAACACCCTCTGGCAGACAGCACTGGAGGGCAACAACCCCATTCCCAGAGCCTGGACTGCAAATTCAGCCGCAGGATTCAAACCTAGAGTGTCTGTGTTAGGGAAAGCAGAGTCTGGTGGGATGTGCACCTTCTGTCAGTAGGGCTTGTTAGAGCCACAGGGCTCAGCTTAGCTGGGGCAGGGTCTGGGCTCTCTTTTCCCAAAGGAGAAAGGGGGCTGCCAAGGGAGCTGCAGCCACCCACACGTTTGGGGAAATGTCATTAAAAGGTTATCATTTGCAATCGAGGGCGCGCCGCTTAAATTGTAGCTGCCAGGATGGTAAGTGCATTAAATCACATTAACTCCACTGGAGTGAAGGGAGTGTTAGGAGGAGAGCAGATAGTTTGTGTGTTTTATATCATCTGCAAGAGAAGGCAGTGGAGCAGAGAAAACTTTCACACTGCCATTTATTAAAATTACACTCAGTGCTTTCCTCCCTTTCGTTAGAAACATTAACAGATCATTGGTCCTGTTCTCATCTCACCAGTGGGGAAACAACAGCACAGAGATTAAGTGGCAATTTTAAGGTGAAGTAAATAGCTACAGCAAGCCTATGGGAGACGGAGATAGACCTGGCTGAAAGAAGAAATTAAGTTACTTTGCAAGTTCACAACAACCCCTGGTGGCTCTGCAGGCTGAGGCAGAGTGCCTGGGAACTGCCCCGCAGTTATGATTGAATATTGGTAAAATTCCTTCATGGAAAGGGCTGTCCAGCCCTGGCACAGCTGCCCAGGGCAGTGGCGGTGCTCCTACCCCTGAAGAGATTTAAAAGCAGTGTGGATGTGGCACCTGGGGACATGGGTCAGTGGTGGCACTGGCAGTGGCCTTGGCAGTGCTGGGGGAATAATTGGACTTGGTAATCCTGGAAGTCTTCTCCAACCTAAATGATCCCATTATTCTATGATATTGACCTGATGGAGAGATGAAGGGGTTACACAGCACTGTAGCTGGGATCTGTTGTTTGGGGAAGTGCACAGGCCAGTTCATAACACCATGGACTTCACCTTCTCAACTAAAATAAACCCAAATGCCAGGTGCTAAATGTGTACCTCGACTAGTCTTGCACAGAGTGTAATAAATACAACCAAAGTCATTCACTACAGAGCTTTGGAAGCTCTGGTTGTGTCAGGCTCAAGCAGCAAAGCAAGTTTGTCACTCAATACAATATAAAATTTCCCCTTACTTTTACTTTCTGTAGAAAAATAATTCAGGGATATGAGAAAGCAATTTTCCACATGCTTGTTTGGGCTCTGGACATGTGGAGATGACTTTGACGTGAATAGAGGGAGTACTTTTCTTGACTTCTTCCCATGCTTTCATGCTTGTTTGTCCTCACATGGGCTTCTATTGGGAAGTCAAATAACACAAAACAAAGGTGGCAGAATCCTAGCCAACAGCTGTGCACAGAGGAGGAAGAATTAGTACAATTAACATGTAACCACTGGGTAAATTTGGAATACCTATATCAAGGTCTCTGGCTGCCATCTTTTTCCCCACCCAAATTCTGCCTTTTGGCATCTTGCTGTACCAGTCTAGCCTAGCCCGGTACTCGGATCTTCCTACTGGCGGCACAAGCCAGCAGAACGCTTCCACCGCTCGTATTGCTGCTCCCTCTGTCAGGAACAGCCTCAGGGAGGGGGGACAGATGGATGTCCCCGCCGGCCCCTCTCCCGGGGACGGCCGGGGGTGGATCCGGGATCCCTGCGGGCACCCCCGGCACAGGGGAGCTGCCCCGGCTCCTCCGCAGCATCTGGGGCTGCCCGCCCCCGGAGAGAGGCGGGAGGGAAGGAGCAGCACAGACA